>PXNZ01000247.1:0-78446 GCA_003012085.1 Trichoderma brevicompactum | reverse complement strand
ATTTATCAGTGTGTGCTGGGATATGGAGGAACTTGAAAAGAAAAAAGATGAGATTTTACAAAATACTTCATTGAAATTTCGGATTGTTCTTTGAAGAAGAGATGCTGGATCAGTAAGTTGACTGCCGGCAAGTTGTTTAGCTAGGGGAAATATATTATATATATAGATATATACCATGTGTATGTGTATGTTTGTACGTAACTTTGCATGTATTGGCATTAGATTGGTTTATCGCACCGTGGTTGATTAACTCTGCTATTGACATAGAGGGCGTGGAGGAAGGGATATGTCTTTCATAAATCTGTTGGAGTAAATATGGACTTCTCAGGGTATATGGATAACCCTTTGATAAGGCGAAAAACTAGTAATAAAAATCTTGACGAAACCCCTCATGTGTCAAGCTTCCAATCTTATTCATTTGAACATTAAGTTGGGAGCTTTATGCTTAACGCCTCTGTAAAAAATATGTATGTTTTTCCGCTCTCAGGTTCAAAATGCTTCGATATTCATCGTGTACAAGATGCAAAAATAAATACCACATGCAGAAAGGTCAATTAAACACACCGTGAATAAGAAAATAGAACGGGAAGTCTATTACACCACATGAAGAGCTAGTCATGGTCTATGATGATGCATAATATCACAACCGCATGCAACAGACACGGACATGAGAACTGATTGCGGAGTACGGAGTAGAAAAGCGAGGATTAGCTAATACTCACTACACGCTGGGATCTGAATATTTTAACCGAAATATGGAACACAGCTGCCAGTGGCTAAAGATCCAATGATCTGGTTACTATTTCATTTACCCATAAAATGGGGAAGGTCCGATAAGCTGCAGGGAACTACAACAAAATATTACTGGTTAAAACTTAATACATGCCAAATTGGGGAGAAACTACTCCGTAGATAAGGTATTATAAGCTATTCTTATCATAAACGCCCACTACAACGGCCATAGGTTTAGCGTAGTTAGTATTCTCAATTCTAACACCTCAAGGCCTTTGGTAAATTTTCCGGCGTATAACACACCGATGCCATATGTACGGGACCCCTGGACATGCATTGGGCAATAAATTGCGTAAATGGAGCATAACATTACTCAATGAGGAGACCACAGATTGCGTGATAATCGCAAGAACTCCCATCATTTCTCTTTCCTGCCTATGTAACTTGCAGTTTGTGTCATTCATTTACCAATCTACCATAGTTTCGGGTTAGCACCCACCGACATTTCTTTCGACAAGCTAAAGTATATGGTACTGAGGAGTATAAAGGTGCCCATCATCTGCTAGCTCTTCAGTATTCACGCCCTCCGCCTGTGCCTTCTACAAATAAATACAGAAAGAGACCTGGCGACTCAATGGTGATCAATGCTATGAAGCTCTTAACGACTTTAGCTTCTCTCGCGCCACTGGTAGCTTCACATTCTATCAAGACAAACTCACCTAGCTCGCGCACAACTAAAGTCAATTATGATGGCTACCATATCTATAGCATAAGAGCTGCGGATCGAGCTGAGGCTGAATTTCTTGAGAATAAATTTTCTACATACCATACGGAGGTTTCTGTCCGGGGGTTTGAGGTCGCAATTCCACCCAATGAAGTTCGCAGTTTCAATAAACTCGGCCTCAAAGCCCATCTACTGAGCAACGATCTTGGGGCACAGATTCGACGCGAGGACAAGACTCCATCCTACAAGCGAGAGTTACACAAGATTGGCGAGCTGCCGGACTTGACTTGGTATGACTCGTACCATGCATATGAAGATCACCTTCAATATTGGGATGACTTAATGGAAGCTTTTCCACGAAATTCTAAAAAATATAATATTGGCTCCTCATATGAAAACCGCACTATATATGCTTTTCATTTCTTCGGTGATAAAGGCCTAAAAGGCAATAAACCTATCATTTTATGGCATTCCACAGTTCACGCCAGAGAGTGGATTACTACAATGGTAAAGAATTTTTTTAAACAAAAAACATGGCCCTGACGGCAGCGACAGCTATCTAATAATGTGTTTTACAGGTAATTGAATACTGGGCATGGCAACTTATCTATGGATACAAATCTAGGAACAAAGAAATTATCAAATTTCTGGACTACTATGACTTTTGGCTTGTCCCATTTCATAATCCGGATGGTAAGAATGGCCCTGTTACGTTAGTATTGTACAGGATACTGATTTAATTCATGTGTGTAGGCTTCTATTACACACAAACAACTGATCGGATGTGGCGTAAAAACCGCCTGCCTCGTAGCAACACCACTTGTGTGGGCACAGACCTGAACCGCAATTGGAAGTTTGAGTGGGGAGGGGAGCCAGGTACCGGAGCCGCATCTACGAATCCATGCGCTGAAACCTTCCAAGGTCTAGATCCAGGTGATACTCCCGAAAACATCGCAATATCCGGTCTTTCGGACAAACTCGGAGCATCGCGAAAGGGAATTCGCTCCTACATCGATTTACACAGCTATGGTCAAAAGATTCTCACACCGCCTGGATGGACTTGCAATACCTCGCAGTATCCTGATACACTTCCCCGGATGCTTGAGATTGCTGGAGGTTTTGCCAACGCTGTACAAGCGTACGATAGTAGCAATGTGACTTACCAGTATGGTACAGGTTGTGATATTGAATACTATTCAGCTGGTAACGGTCGAGACCACCATTATGGTGCCTATGGCGCAGATCACTCTTGGACTCTGGAATTAGATCCGGTAACCTCCGGTGAAGGTGGTTTTGTTCTGCCTCCCGAGAAAATCTGGCCTGTTGTCAAAGAGCAGTGGGCTGGCGAGCTGTGGCTTTTGAATAATGTATGGCTGAATTAGTGCATAGTCTGAACGCTTATGTCATGTAGAGTATATTCGCTGCCGACGTAGCTGGTAGATATGACTTTATCAAAGTAAATAAAACAACTAACTATCAAGGTTTCTATTTAGATTCCCTAGTGTTATACATATTAGTATTCTCATATGCTGTGCTCATTTCTTTGTCTGGTCTCCAATCATTTCATTGACGACTCTATATTTATTCGTCATAATATTTACGTAGGTGTAGAAAGTGCTAGCTGTAGACAAATATGGCAAGAACCTCCTAAGAGATATGAGACGTACTATCAAGCTATCATGGGAAACCGCTTATGATCCTCATTGAGGTTGAAAAGTAAGGTGTGCATAGGTCTGGTCGGTCTATGCTAATTATAAACGGCCAGTCTTGTGATATCGAAATTATGTCCATTCTCTGTTCTCAATGTCCTATAGAAATACATATACACGGGTTATTGGTCCAAACCATAAAGCTAGATTGGCCAGCCTACTATGCAGCCCCTGTTAAAGGGCCTGTAGCACCTTGACAACAAAGATCAGTAGGAAACATGCCCACTGGTCATAGGGGTTGGACTCCATATTCACCTCAAAATATAAGGCGAAGGAGCTAGGAAAAGAGGTGAACAGGGTGGAGCTCAAATTCTGTCATGACATATTTAGAGATTAGTTAGTGTAGTCGGATTCCTAAAAGGGACAACTGAAAAATAGATTTTACTTTCTGTCTATGATTCAATAACTGGTGAGGGTTGTTTTCTTCAATATACACCCAATAGGTCAATATTGTATTCAGTTCATACCATGACATTCTAATACAAATTTCGGATTCATTTTCAAAACCCCATGGGTACCATACTACTAGTCTTGATTGCCTAATTAGCAAAATGGTCATTAGATGTACGTTGTCTTTATTGAGAAAAACCCTGATAATAAATAACGAATATGCAACTCAAGCACAGCATCTCTGGCAATCCTAATGGATGATGCTCCCTATTACAGGTATAATCAAAGTCCCCGACGACGAAAAGTAACTAAGCATAAGTTCATGGCATATGGCTTTGGGAAACGTAAATTGCTGGGGTGCTTGCTGCATTCTTATATTCTCGGAAGTGGGTCAATAGAGAGCAGTTCTATTTTAATACTTCGCTATGGGTCTCAGGAGATATTTATTGTGGAAATTCAATCGTAACTTTATGCAGTATCAGAATAGAGGCGCCGTAGTTCTGTCAAGGTGCACGTATACATGGAGTAATTAGTATGAGCATGCTCCGTATTCATGGATGATAATAGTATCCTAGTGAGCGACGCCCGAAGCTGCTGACACGAGTGGGTCTATTGATACACAATGGGAATTAGTAAAGTTTTGGCTCGAAGATAAACTCTCTATTGGTATTAGACTGAAGATGGATACCCGCGCGTTAGTTTAGTTTTCCGAGCTTACTATGCTAAAGATAGCAGCAAAAGGGAGGCAAAATACAATATTACTCCTTTATGGAGCACGGTGGAGTCTACCACATTGCATGTGAGAGATGAGCCTCAATATATGACCTTTATCACGGTAGGGGATAACTAATCGTCAGCTAATGACCCGATTACTTCACCCTGTGGATCGACATGCCAAATTTTACTCAATTTATAGAAGCTGATCTGCTTTCACCGCATATCTGAGATTGCCTTGCGCTTATGTACAAAGTGTTCGAGCAGTCTACACAATAACAATACAGGCTTGTTGGCAAGCTGTCATTGCTATCCCATTAATCGTCGGCATGGAACAACTAAGGGTAGATCGAGAAGAGAGACCTGATAGTGTCGACGATAGCGTTGAAACTTTCGAGTGCACTTACCGGCACCCAAGGGAAGGTTTGGAGAGCTGGAGATGGCCAGTTATCGTCATATCCTTAATGTTGGCTATGCTAATCATCGGTATGTGAATGTTAATAACATATACCGCAAAATCTAACTGTATCTAGGATATGATGTTAGCAATATTGCTAATGTTCAAACGTCCGTCTATGAGGCCTTTGGACACGTTGAGCTTCTTCCATGGGTGGCTGTCGGATATAGTACATTGAGTGCTGCAACCGCACCTTTATGGCGCAAGATAGCTGCCATCTCCCCACTGAAAACCTTGTTTCTTGTCGCAGAATTTTTGATGGCCCTTGGTTCAATTTTGGCTGGCGTCGCTCCCAACATGAACACAGTAATTATTGGGCGTGTTATTACTGGGTTTGGGTCTGCAGGAGCCTTCATGTCGTATGTAATAAGTATATATGTAATATCTATTTCTTTTGATACCAGCTAATTCCGTCCTAGAGGGAGCATCTATATTCTACTTCTTACAACACCAACAGAGTATGCACAATATATGGGCCTCATGGGGGTCTCTTGGGCAGTCGGGCTTGTTTTAGGACCTATCGTAGGTGGTTTATTTGCAGAGAATATCCATACTACGTGGCGCTGGGTAAACAGATTCCTAGAAAACAGTGGGTTGTAATTTGTTAGCTAACAATTATATCTTATAGGCTATGTACATAAATATTCCCTTCATTGGCCTGATTTTAGCTCTTGCAGTTATCAGTCTTCCTAGTTTATACGCGGAACTCAACGCCCCGGTGTCCTTGAATTTGACCAGCATCGACTGGGTAGGGGCTATATTACACTTTTCGTTCATTGTGCTTTTCAGCTTGGTATTGATATTTAGCGGGTCTACATGGGACTGGACGTTCGGGGGAACAATCGCTATTTGGGTGATATCGGGTGTTCTATTTTTTTGCTACACAATTCAGCAGCTTATTCCTTTCTGCACAACGCGAGAGCGGCAAATCTTCCCCGTCGGCTTATTCTTCGAAAATAGGGCAATTCTTCTTATATTCATTTCGACTTTTGCGGCTGGAGGTTCATATGGAATATCTCTGTACTATACGCCATTATTTTTTGCCTTTACTCAGGGCTTGAGCCCTATCGATGCGGCCGTTCGTCTCCTTCCTTATATTTGCAGTTTTATTCTGTCAACAGTGTTGTCAGCCGGCATTCTACCTCGAGCGCGCGTTTATCCACCATTTTATATACTGAGCGGTGCTTTGATGATGGCTGGGTCCGGTGGATTATCGACTATTGAACCAACAACCCCGAGCGGTAAAATATTAGGTCTAGATGCACTGAGCGGGATAAGCGTTGGTTTGATATGGCAGACAGGTAATGCTGTAATGTCACGCCTAATCCGAGATATTCCAGACCTGGATAGAAATGATGCAGCTGAGGTGGCAGAGAATGAAGCGCGAAAGGTTTCATTACGTCAAGACACTGCTATGCTGCATCTTGTTTCACAGCTATTTGGCGTATCAGTGGCTCTCTCGTGCGCTGGATGCGTGTTTCAGAATTTTGGATACAGCAAACTGCGACAATCTATCAGCAGCTTGGGTGATTTCACAAGCCAGGATATTCGCGACGCATTGGCAGGCGTCGACTCTATTATCTTTCATTCTGGGCAGGATCCTCGTGTTGTCGGCCTCGCTATTCAAGGCATAACAACAACGATTGCAAGGCTTCAGTGGATTGCATTTGCAGGAGGCGCCGTTACGTTTATTGCCGGCCTTTGTATGAAATGGGAGAAGTTGGACTTTGAACCCGAGTCAGCTGGTAAAGGTGAAAAGACAACAGGATACTCACCAGTTAATGCGGTATAGCTTTGAAAATATCTTTTACTCTTTAATTTATATAAGACGTGCGGAGTGTCCTTTTGAATGCAAAGGAAGTAATGATATTGATACAAGTTGAGGAAACCTCTTCACAAGAATCCACAATTCGGTAGAGGCAAAGAGAGGTGACCTTTATACGCTCCTACCATCATTAATTACAAAATAGTTGAGTTAAATCCGAGTAGAAAGAGGAGGATTACTAAGTTGCCATCAAGTATACATTCATCCTCCCATCACCTTAAGCATGTGAAAATTTGTAATATTATAAGAGGCTGACAGAAGGGGTGCGCCCGCAAAATGAACGAAGTCCACACAACTCACCGTCTGATTTTATTACTTTTTTTTTCTAAAAATAAATAAATAGATAACTCCCCTCAGTATACGCATCAGCTATCATCCACATCCAGGCGAGCTTGCGATCTTTTACACTTTTGATCAGTCCGTTTATGTTCCGTATTTTGAAACGGCGCTAGAAACTCTGAGTTGTGTGATAAGATCGCATCACCATTACATATATTTCCCGCATAGCGTTCAAGCGCTAGGGTTATGGAATTTACGTTTAATTAGCAAGACGCTTGATTAGCAAGCTGCTTTGCAGAGTGTGCATGGGGGATTTCTAGCGGGGCGAGCTCTCATCTTACCTTTATTGGTTGCAATACCCAGCTTTCTTTAGTACTTATTGCGCTTCATATTGCTACCTCTGTCCAGTTATAAACCTGGACAAAGATAATTCGAGCCTTCATTGTCTTTTTCGTATGCTCTTGGTCATGACAATGGCTAAGCAGGTTATTAAATAATCCTGACTATTACTCGTCGTTCTAAACATCGACATTATCGACAAATATCCGAAGGCCAAGGCAGCTACCCACTGTATACTAAAATTTCGCATATATGCGAGGGATCTCCTCCAAATTGATTGAGGATGTACATGACTGATCACGTATTCGTTACTTTATAACTGGAGTATAAAGTCGCTTCCGCAAACAATTTCTTCAGGCCGAGACGCTCTATGATGAGAATGGTTGTAACTGTGGTCGGTACTACTGGCGTCCAAGGGGGCTCTGTCATTGATACCCGCATTAAAGGCAATAAACACCACATCCGCGCGGTAACTCGGGACTGCCAAAGCCAGTCAGCCAAAGAGCTTATCACCATGGGCGCTGAAGTTGCTGAGCCACCACCAATGATGTCTCGTTTTTAACCACTGCCTTCCAAGGCTCATCAATATATTTGGCGTTACAGATTTCTTTAGCCTCTTTTCCACCAAAGGCATCTTAAAATCCATGAAAATTGAAGCCGCCCAGGCCCTAAATTTGGTGAAAGCGGCAGCCGCAACTAAAACCCTTGAACATTACATCTGGTCCACTTTACCTGTTGCTAAGGCTCCGACTTCGGGGAAGATTTTGGTGCCCCGTTTCGAAAGCAAAAATGTCGCCGACTGATACATTCAGTCGCAGCCTGAGTTACTCGCTAAAACAAGATTTATTATATAGGATACTATACTGCAAATTTCTATGACAAACACATGGCCGGATATATGTTCTATCAACCGGAAAATATATTCAGCTAAATAGCTATCCAGCTGATACGCCAATACATTCTATTGGTGATGCTAAGAATAATACAGGGATCTTCATACAAGCGATAATTGATCACTCTAATAAGACTTAACCCGAGAAACATGTACTAGCTTACACCGAGCAAATAACTTGCGGACAAACGTTACGGCTATGGGCGGAGGCTCAAGGGAAGCCAGCAAACCATCTTGAACTTGAGGCGCAAGAACCGAACAAAATAGCCTGGTTGGGTGGAAGAAATAGGAATTATGATGCAATTCCTCTGGTGGTCCAAACTTACTATACCTCAAAATGGTACTGTCTTGACACGGGACGATCTAGGCATCCTTGGAAGGCTAATAGGAACAAAAGAACAATTAGATGAAATGAAGTTCTAAGGAGTATATTGATAATAAAGGAGCAGATATGCCGTCGAAGAGAATGGTTGTCAAGAAAGCATTTAGATGCTACTGATGGTTATTCTGTGAGAATTATTATCCCGTTTGGGTACAGATTGCTTAAGGACGTAATTCCCGTGAGTTGATTAAGGAGAATATATTAGCAGCATATGATAATATTTATATGCGAGCTTTGTAAAGCATTATTTGCAATCTGAAGTGGGAGGCGTTTCTTGCTGCGATGTTGGTGAATCGATGCCAAATCATTACACATGAACACTTACGCGTGGCCTAAAAGTGTCTCATCTGGTGACTAAGCAATTTTCGCAGAGCAGAGTAGCCCGTAAAGTTGGCTCCAGCCATTAACGAGGGGTAAGAATAAAATGGAGCAGACACCTCAAATTTGTCTGAGGCTAGGTCACCCAATTTGCCAACCAGTTCAACAGTATTTACGAAGGTGTGCTTGCTAGATAGACGCCAGAATCTATCTGAATCAAGCGTCGAAGGGGCTTCTCTCCAGTTACCGAAGTTGGTAACAAGTGACAAGTTGATTGCTTCACTTTTATGATTCCCATTCTTTCGTCAGCTTGCCTTCAACCAGAGTCTCGGCTCTTCAGTGTGAAGAGTAGACGGCAACAATGCTGCCACCGCATTCTCTTCTCCCACCAAAGATGCTTCTACGGTCCCTATTGGTAGCCGGAATCACTAGCCACCCGATACTCCTGGCTCCAGGATTGTCTATCTTGAAATTCCTGTGTAAACCTCGAGCTACTCTTTTCAACATTGAAAGAAATCCGGTCCTACACAGTGTCTTGAAACATGTCCTTTATAACCACTTCTGTGCAGGGGAAAACGCAATGGAGGTCAAAGTTACAATACGCGACATAAAAAACATGGGATTTCGTGGTGTAATTCTTACTTATGCTAAAGAAAATCCAGGGAAATCTCCTGAAAATGAACATTTAGCTGGTATTGAATCACAAACTGGCGATACAGAAATTGAAGCTTGGTATCAAGGTGTTCTCCAAACAGTCGGAATGATTGGCAATGGTGATTTCTTGGCGCTAAAGTGAGTTTCCGGATTTTCATTATTCATTTGCGGATTACCTCCCCTCCAAGAGTGCCAATAGAGGTAATTAATTGGAGAAATAGATTAACTGGCGCTGGCGCAGTAGTAACCGCGGCGCTTTCTTTGAGAAAACCCCTTCCAGCCCAGATGGAAAGAGCGTTGCTAGACATCTGTGATAAGGCTATTGGCAGACATGTAAACATTTTCTTGGATGCAGAGAAGCATCATGTCCAGCCAGGTATTGATAAAGTCGCTCTCGACTTGATGCGGCGTTACAATCGAGGTGACATGGCAGTGATATTCAACACATACCAGGCCTACCTTAAGTTCATGCCGGACACGCTCCTTGATCATTTGCACCACGCAAGGAATGAAAGATTCATTCTTGGCGTAAAGTTAGTTCGGGGTGCATATATGAGCACAGAGCCTCGTTGCCTTATTCATGATAGTAAAGCAGAGACAGATGCTTGTTATGATCTCCTTGCCGAGGGTCTGATTCAAGGACAGTACGCTAGCTGGAGTCAGAATGAGACTTTCAGTTCTCCAAAATTGGATCTATTTTTAGCGACTCACAATCAAAATAGTACTCTCAGAGCGCAACGGTTGCAACTTTCCCGTACAAAAGCCGGGCTACCTCTCATTCAAGTACAGTACGGTCAATTACTCGGGATGGCGGATGAAGTAAGCTTTACACTTCTCCAGCTAAATAATACGGATATCCAAAAAGCGGGATCAACAAACATCGGAGTTTACAAATGCCTTACATGGGGGACAATTGGTGATTGCATGTTTTACCTCCTGCGGCGCGCTAATGAGAACAAAGATGCTGTGTCAAGAACACTGGCTGAATACAACGCTTTGAAGAGAGAAGTCCTAAGGAGACTCACAAATTTCCTACGAATAAGAAAGTAACGGCGCTGATTAGTAGATTCTATATCATTGCTATAAGCCCACACATGCCTCCAAATCTCTTTCGGGCGCTAATATATATATTTTATACGTCCTCTTTCATTAAAAATTCCCTAGTTATCTAACTCGAACTAACAGTAAATGTGGAACTATTATTTTCCGCAGGAATTGTCCCTAGGCTTAGGCATTTTGACAGTATCTTTTGCTACTCAATTACGGAACGATGGTAGAGACTCAATGTGTCTCTTTAATAAAGTAGGGTTCTTCTTTTCTGCGCATTGCATCCAGCGATTTCCCAAGGTTGCTGATTGAGCTCACATTGCTATGAACGAACTCAATTTTATGGGCATGCTATATATAGAGTTTGTTTTATTGCGAACTTATGTTGTGCCAGAAATGCTAAAGCCTGTCCATCATATTTTGCACTTGCGACTCCAAGGCGTAAAAACGCACTGTTTTGAAATGCTAATAGTCATACTGTAGGAGGTCATGGCTTCCTCGAAGCCGTGTATCAAATCATCGCCTTTATCGCTGTAGGATATAAGAATAACTATGAATAAGACATCTTATTGTGATCACTATCATACCATGTAGCAACAGCAAAGTACAAAGTACTCCGTAAACAATCTTATCATGCCTAAATAAGGAAAGCCCCGTTTCTCAAGAGGCCCCTCATTCAACAATTCTTATTAACTATATGGTAGCTTGTGCGGGGTATTGGCGAGTATTATAAAGCATCTCATCAAATGCGAAATTGCATCAAGATGAGCGTTGATCACGCATTGGCTGGCGGATTACAAAAATGGCTGCCCCTCCTCCATATTCGAATTTGCATTGCCTAGCATACAGCAACTCTCTTTGACCAGTGCACTGATATTACCAGTGATTACGTTCCATAAGATCGATTACTTTCTCCCCAACACGCCATGACAGCAACTATCAAGCTTTATACTAATCATGGTTGCCCCTGTAGGTGTTTTACTAGGTGTATCCGTTTGACAGCACTGACTTAGAAGCTGCAGGGGCCCATCGTGCCCATATTGCACTAGCTGAGCTTAAGTTACCTTTTGAAGAGGAAATAATTGACCTGAACGTTCCTCGTACACAAGAGTACTTGGCTGTCAATCCTCGCGGTCTCGTTCCTAGCCTTTCATATAATGGGCAAATCATTACTGAGTCGGCAATTGTCGCCCAGTTCCTAGCTGACGCGCATCCTTCTCATTTGGTGCCAAACGGAGGTACTCCGGAGTCGGCTCTTGCTCGTGCCAGAATAAATTTCTTTGTTGATACCTTTTTCAGCAAGGCAAATGCCCACTATCACAAGGCTCTCTTTGCCAAGACAGACGATGAAGCTGAGGAGGCTGCGGCAGAGTTTGTGAAGCAGCTTGAGAAGGAAGTTGAGCCGTTATTGAGCGATGCAGCTCCATATTTTGGAGGAAGTAAAACATTGACATTGGCTGAAGTACGTCACACGAAATAGAAGGCATTGCTGTACTAATTTTCCTATAGGTGCTCACCGGATCATTTATTCTTAGATTGTTGGCTCTGCCAAAGCATGGCGTTGGACCAGAAAGTTTGATCAAGGATTTGCCTACCAAAACCCCTAATTTTTATAAATGGGCCACCACAGTGGTGGAACACCCCAGTGTAAATGGTATATGGAACGAGGAAAAGGTTGTGGCCAATACTAAGGCACGCCTCGCAAAACTTAAGGCCTAGATCCAGCATTGCGATATATTCGTTTTCTTGCGAATCAGTGGAAGATGTGTAGGAATTAATTCTATCCATCAATGTGTGAAGCATGTTACAAGTCACGTAACTACATTGGTGCACAATTCGATGAAAACAAACGATAACTTCGCATACAGCGTCCCGAATGCGATAGGAGAGCTCAGAGATTAGTGAACCAATATCCAGTACAAGCATATCTAAAAATATGATCTCAGGTGATATGTATTCTAAATGTGAGTCCAATTTTCACTACTTTATAGCCAATAGTTCACTATGAGAGGTGGAACATGCAAAAAACCTATATATGAGTCAATATACGCGATTCAGTTCTGATGTTCACCATGATATTAGCAATGATGTTGTAAAATTATTATTGGTGTTCGTATAGCAAAAGGTCACCTTTTTGTATCAATAAGCGCCACCCCATTCACCAAAGAATGCTCTACAACATAATTGAGAGGGCAAATATACAAAGCAGCAGCTCTGTAAACCATGCTGACGTGTATTCCTTGGTATTCCCGTATCTGCACCGATTTTGTGACAAGAGAGACTGGGTGGAACAGTCACAGCATATCGCATACAAATTGTAGTGGCAGACCGGCGGCGTTTTCTTTCTACCGCATAGACAGGGTCTCTTATTGGAGGAATTAGTAGCAAATATGGGGTGAGTAAGAATTAGATGCGGGGAGGTGTGCATCAATAGAATATCCGATCCTGGATCAAAGATGATGCAAGCTCAAGAGTGGCCTGGTTCAGTTACAGCTACCAATCCCCCAACGTCCTAATCATACTGAAAACGGGGAGTTGTTTTGATATCGATCTCATGGTCAGTATACTCTACATTATTGTCTCCATCTTATGCATATCAGCTACTCCATATCAAGAACCACTAAGTCCATGTCCACTCTGCCTGTGATGGGTTCAGAGAGCCCGAGGCACGTAGAAGGCAGTAGCGTTCTTAATACAATCGTGGATGGAGCTAAGCCTGTGCGATTACACGAAGTTCCAACCTTTAGTAATAGTTATGAGGAGCGCAAATGGGCAAAACAGCAAATGGCCGGCGCATTTCGTATCTTTGCCAAGCTTGGATACGCCGATGGCGCTTCAGGTCATATAAGCTTGCGTGGTGAGTACCCTTTTTACAACAGAAAGTCGCACCAGTCTGACATCTGGTATAGACCCTATTAAGCCACATTGCTTCTGGATCAGTATGTGTTTTCTATTCTTATCATAAGAGAATACAGCCAAGCGCAAGCTAATGACAGAAGATCCTTATGCGATGCATTTTTCAATGATTACAGTGAGCGATTTAGTGATAGTGAATGAAAATGGGGAGCCAGTAGAACCTACTTTCCATAAGATTAATGCTGCTGGCTTTATTATACATTCGTCCATTCATAAGGCGCGTCCAGATATAAATGCAGCATGCCACCTACATTCCCCTCATGCTAGAGCTTGGTCAACATTTGGAAGACCAATTGAAATGCTAAATCAAGGTAAGCTTTATATGAAAAAAAAAAATTAGCAGAAGCTTTAACACTATTTTAGATTCCTGTATGTTTTATAATGACATTGAAGTCTATACTGGGTTCGGAGGGATTGCCCTGGCAAGAGAAGAGGGGCTTCGCATTGCGAAATCCTTGGGTCCCTTGAAAAAGAACATCATTCTTCAGAATCATGGGTGAGTTCTATTAAAACATACACCACAAGTAGAAATAGCAATATCCATAGGCTAACATGCAGCAGCATTTTAACTTGTGGGGAGACAGTAGGTGAAGCAGCAGCTTTTTTTATTGCTTTGGAAAGAGCATGTCAAGCTCAACTATTAGTGGAAGCAGCAGCAGCAAATGGTCTTTCAAAAATATATGTTGGGAACGAAGAAGCTCAGTATACCAAAGAATGCTCAGGTTCTCCGGCATGCATGTATATGCAGTTTCTGCCGGAGTACAACGCAATTCTTAAAGAGACGAATGGGGAGTTCCTCAACTAGACGTAGGCGGTCATACTGAAAGCTAACCAAGAGTGGAAATACTATTTCAGATGTAAAACAACATTGGGATAGCGCAAAAGACATGTTTTACGTCTTTGCGTGCTCTAATGTACGAACCCCTCATTACTTAGGGTTCAACCCAGATACTATCACAGCCTGGGAATGCTGCATTGGATGATACTAAGCTTATGATGTAGTAGAAATAAAATATGTGATAAACCTGAGGTTTCTTGGGCTGCTACATGAGCTTCCATCTGATAGAAGGGCTACTTTACTGTAAGATATCTGTGCTACATATCACATCCTTGTACTGTTTAAGCAGCATCAATGTTTCTTCGCACTTCGCAGCAAGTGCATGATATGCATCCACTCCTAAAGGAAGCCTAAAGGGAAAGTTTCGACCAGCTGCAGAACCCTCACCACGGACAAAGTCTAAAATAACTGACACTGCCTTCTCCGGATCGCCTGGCTGCTTCCCGCTAAACCCAGCAAGTATATCTAAATGATTGCGCGAGGCTTCATGGTAATCTGGTATTTGTGATACGACACTCTTCATATTGTTGCCGAGCATGGTTCGGAACATGCCAGGCTCAACTAACAGGGTCTTGATACCCAAAGGAGAGGTTTCTCTCCACAGGCTTTCGACTAAGCCTGTTCACGAATATTAGATACGTTAGAACCACGATTATGAAAGGATAGTATACCTTCAAGGCCAAATTTGGAGCCCGCATATGCACCCCCAAATTGGTGCCCAACCCATGCTACAAGAGAACTGATAAACACTAGATGCCCCATTTTACGCTCTCTAAAATGGGGTAGAAAAGCTTTCGTAACTTTGAAGACACCGAATACGTTTGTCTCAAACTGTTGTCTTACTTCCTGAACACTAAGATCAAATTTTAATCTCACCCCAAAGGTACTAAACAACTTCAAGTGGCCTTACTCAATATCTTCCCATGCCGCACTACTGGCATAGGCAGCATTATTAACCAGCACGTCTACCGCACCATATACGGCAATAGCTTGGTTCGCAATTTTGTTCAAATTTTGTTGATCATCCGTAACATCGAGCTGCATTATCTTCGCCCCAATTTCTTCCAAATCTTGAATGCTTTCAAGTTTCCGCGCTGTCGCAATGACAATATCCCCACGTGCCAGAATTTGACTAACAAATGTTCGACCAAAGCCTGAAGAACAGCCAGTTACGAGCCATACAAGAGGTGCCATTTCGAGCAAACCAATTTTAAGGATCAAAGAACGAAGTTAAAGATCTGAGATGATTTATGAGAAAGTTTATTCGCGGTCGAAGACTAAGTTTATATATAAAAACCTTGTCCACCGCATCTCCCTTCTTGTTAGCTCGGTATCTCGTGTTGAGCCAAGAATATGAGGAGCGGGTGGAAGCGGACTGCATATTATCGAAATGGCGGATTGGAGCGGCCGCCAAACCATGTTCAAAACGGTATTGAAGCGGATAGTGGAACGAATGGTAGTGTTAACGCACTTGGGAACCGGATTTATATGACGACGCAGATTCGCATCGGTCGAGATATGCGGACTTTGCTTAACTCCATGAACCTAGCCCACTGCTTTGCATAGGGATCACACGCAGAGTCAACCAATTACTAAGCCAGCGCAAAATGCTTCATAAAAAGATTTTGAAATGTCTTGATGCTGTAAAAAAAAGTAATGTACAAGGTGATTTTTCTATTACTCTGTCGCTAGCAGATATGTTCTGGACAGCATCATAACAAACTCACTACGGATTTATCTAGAAATTTTGAAATAGCCTTTTTCCTAATTATCTTATGGAAATACTTTTTAGCAGCATTAAGAATGTGTCACAGAAATGAATATACGTATAGATATATATGATCACTCAATAGCACTGGCGATTCCTGTGTCCCATTATTAAAGCAAGTAGTTTTACCATTACTTGAACTGTTTGAGCCTGAGCAACATCTGAGAGTAGACCTTCGAGATCTTCAGATAAGTGATCCTGATTACCCTAAAAGCCGGTCTAGACTTATGGCTCGCAACCATGCCTAGAAGCTATTTTTCTTCTAGAAAGACATTGTTGCAAACGCTCCCAAAAATCTCCATTGAATGCGACAGGTAATCCTGGGTAGCTTGAATCCTAGCAGCCAAATCGCGTCCTAAGGGAAGAGCTCTTTCGGCTTCATGGTTTTTACCAACACCTTCTCCAATAACAACTTCGAAAACGGCCTTCATAGCTTTGTCTTTATCTCCATTAGGCGCAAATTTTCCAGTAGACATCATTTCCATGATTTTCTCTGACATTGATCCCCTGTAGTCTTCAGGGAGAGGATTACTGCCCAATATAGTCGCGTTGCCCATACCGGTGTTGAATGTTCCAAGAAGTACAGTCAACACGCGAATGTTAAAAGCTTCAACTTCTTTTGCCAGTGCCTTCGCCATACCTAAACACGAGTCAGTTCTCTTCGGTTTCCGTTAAGTATAATTGAATGAGATGTTACCTACAATCCAATGCACCTTTACCGGCTGCATAAGGCCCCATGGTGGGGTTCGCCTCTAAAGCAGCGCCACTGCTCATATTAACAATGATACCAAATCGTCGCCGACGCATGTTCCTAACGGCAGTACGAATTAGGCGGCTCGGGCCAAAATACAGTGTCTCCATCAAACGACGGACTTCATCTTCGGTGAAGTTCTCTGCCGGATTATATATGCAGTAGCCGGCGTTGTTGACGAGAACGTCGACAAACTGCCCATTTTCTTCAAGCTCTTCAAGTACTTTGTCACAATTGGCGTCATTGACATCTAGTCGAATCCATTTACCGCCTTTACTCTCCACTTCAGAAACAAGATCAGGTGTATCTGAAGGTGAGCGCGAAGTAGCAATCAGATTATGGCCGTTCGCTTGGACAATGCGGGCTAGTGATAGCCCAAATCCAGACGAACATCCAGTAATTAACCATGTAAGTGGCTTCTTAGGTGTGGTGAATGTGGCCGCCATGTTTTTTTTGTATGATTTATTTCTTGAATTAAAATGAAAATAAGATGGAAAGTCATAGAAATAGAATTTGCGCCGTCAGGAGACGCTTTATATCAAGAATTCTTGAGCAATCCGCATACAGATTGCTGCTATCTTCTCTTTCCACGAACATCATTAAATCCGTTTGATTTCGGATTTAAATGCCTTAATCCCATACCAACAAATTGAGATTCATGGCATGTAGATACCATACTCTATATTCTGCTTGTGGGACGTCTGTGACGATGTAAACTGTAGCTCTGTTGAACACGGCCCAGTCATGGCCGTGACATGATTGCCTGTTCTGGAAATCTTTCCGGAGGCTACCCCGCCACAAGTCGCCATATATTAGTAAGGATGCTACGCCGGGCGCCTCCAGAACGGGGGGGATAGTGTATTTTCTTGTGAGTCAATCTCTCTTCGAAACAGAACACTATGTTATAATTTGCGTTTGCGTGTAATTAATTGGCTAAAGCATGTAATGAATACTAAGTTCACACTTTGTGAAAGAAATATACAGCATCTGTATAATACTGTGTCGATTCTTCATCCGTTGCTACTACAGTCGCTGGCGCACATATCTCGGAATTGGTCAAATTGATGCTGATGCTTCAGTCTAAGGTAATATACTCACACTATATTAAATCAATCACCATATTAGCCTCGTCTTCTATAATTATAGCTGCCACAAATCCTTCGTCCTCCACTATCAGGAAACAAATGGCTCCATAGTTCATGAATTTGAGCAAGAGCCATCGAAAACCCGTATGAGATTTTCACACCACATTACAAACTTTTCTCCTCACCACCAACAAGCTCAAGGAGTGTTCGGCTGACATCTCTTCGGGTGAGCCCGTAATGCTACCACAACGGAAAAGGATGAAAATTGGGACTACAGAGTTAGGGCGTGCCGCATCCCCTTATCAAATGATAGAGAATGTATCTGGCCAGGACATAATTCATTTAGAAGCCCATCCCCACAAATCATATTTTCGCGCAGAAAAGTTGCCATTGGCAATAGGATCCACGGGGTAGTCGGAAGTCTATGCGTAACATTAAAACCCCACTCTCTCCCAGTTCCACACTCCGTCAAGAATGCCCAAATCCATTTCTAAAAAATCAGCACCATCTGCAGCCAGGGCAGTATCTACAAATCGTAATCCCTCGTTGGGCCCTTGTTGTAGGTGGCTACTCGATCCATTGATGGATCCACTGATAGAGTGAAATAAATCATCACTTGATTCAAGGTTATCCTTGAAAACTTGGGTGATGATGTCGGCTTTGCCAACATTCTCCGCCTCTTCTAGCAACTCCTTTTCCGACGGATATAAATTAATACGATCCTTGAGTGCTGAGAGGATGCTCCATGTTATGTCGCCCATCTTAGTGTAGCCACGCAATCGATGAGCAATGTGCAATGCTTGTCCTATGGCATAGACAACCTCCGATCGTCTGGGGACCATGGTTCCATCAATGTCGTGTATTAACAGAGAACATAAAAGCGCTGCATTGTCAAAAGGACAAAATGCGACCATATAATATTTTGCTTGCTGTGGGAAGCAATGATCAAAAGTGTCTTTGCTCACAGACATAGCTTTCAGACTAAGATCGACCACCTGATGTATCAGCATCATGTTTTCTGGCCCAAGCCCAGCTGCAGCAAAACCTTGCGCTGAAAATATCCCGGATGAAGTTAGAATGTATCGTAATAGTATTACTTGAGTCAAATAGCCTACAGAGTGCAACTGCAGGCGCTGGAATGGTATATATGGATAATTGCCATCCCAGCGTCTATCGGGGTTGACAACGCTAAATACTGCCGGCAAAGAAGACATCCATTCTTCTACACAGGCGATCTTGCTCGCGAGGTTTTCTCCGCTAACATGCTCGCCTTCTCCCAGCTGCCTTGCAAGCTGACTCTCCAGTATTTTGGCAACTATATGAGACGGAGCATCAGGATCAGTGCTGGACTGGTCCAAGCCTGGGTTGGGGAGTGGCGCAGGGGCTTCTGATTGTATTATCGGAGGGCGGTTGAAGCTCGCGGTCATATATCTTGTTCAAACATTTAGGGTTAACTGTAGTCCATACCGAACCGGCCAGGTTATCAGCCTACCTATCCCACGTGTACAGGGCACACCATAATCTCCGTCGAATTTCCAGGTCAAATTCGTTCATCTTCTCAGAGAAAACATCCATATGAATACCTTAGCACATTCCAAATTAGCCGTTGAGGACCTTCATTGATTCTACCAGAGGAGCAACTATACCAATTTCTTGGGATTGCCTTACGGCAGCACCAAGCTCATGCCAAGATCTGACAAAATCAGCTTCTCCCTTGTGCCATGTGGCAGCAAGAAAAAGCTGTTGTGCATTAAGTAAGCCACCAGCACCTGGTGATAGAAAGCCGCTAATGGTCTGTGCCGCATCGTGATAAGTTTTGCTCAGGTTTTGAATGGAATCGCCCAGGTCTAATTCAAGCTGTGACGAAGCATTTGGTGACAGAAATTGCGTAGAGTTAGCACAGATGCGAAGTATCAGGCAAGTGAGCGTGATGGTTGAGGCGCTGCGCAAGCTCTGAACATCGCGTCGGTGAGACCACCAGTCGACATACACGACCATGAAAGAAGGCTGGTGTAAAATGCCATAGTGATAATTTACATTGTCGAAAAAGTTTTTTACAAGCATATCCGTATATGGTCGTGGTGAGACGGTGCGAGAGGCTTGAATAACTGGTTCTGGGAGGGACTCTGGAGAATCTGCGTATTGGGTATCCTGCTGTGCCAGAGAACAGAGGATCAGTAGGCATGTCTCGTATGGCCCTAGGGCCCTCTCAGAATAGCTCACCATGATGCTGCCAAAAAGTGCGTCATTCTTTGCACACATGTAACCCAACATGTGCACCGCAGATGCTGGAGTCGTAATCGGGGCGGCATCCTCTTGCGACTCGGAGACAGAGACTGAGGAAGTAATTGACGACGTCTCTTTCGCAGCGCTTATGCGCACTTCATTCGGTCTGCGTTTGTTTGGTCAGATAGAGTTGATGTGCCACTATGGTGAGGGCTCCCTTGGATCACTCACTGCTGATGCCTTCGAGTCGTCTGCGCGAATTGGCACATGTGTGCCATCTTTCGATTTGTGCAATGGTTGCATGGCCATTGCCGATCACATTTCTTCTTCATTTTTCGGCACTCGAGGCACGCGGTGACGGTGCGGCCTCGGCAGCGCTTGCTCGAATTCTTCTTGTCGAGATCCATCATGCTATGTGTTACGATAACGGTTGCCGAAGCTATCAATTCAATCGCACAGTTTGTTTGTCATTGGTATGCGCCATTCGGCCGCTATATAGCGGGAAATTCCATCGTTTTCGGCATTGGGGCGTATGCGCAGACTGACTACAGCCTAGCGTGGAATTGCTGACTGATACCCCGAATCGCAGCGGGATTGCTCAGCATTATCGGGAAAGCAGTGAAGAATGCGCTGGATTTGCATATTGGGAGATCTATAAAATGCAAGACTCTCAGTGCAAAAAAAAACATCCATTTAATATCGTAGAAAGAAAGAAAGAAAGAAAGAGAGAGAGCGAAAAAAAAAAAACGATTAACAGTACGAACAGACGTTTGCGCCTATATTTATCACCATCACTTCACAGCCATCTTCACGAACTATTTCATATAAAAAGGAAAAAAGCCTAAGTCAGTCAAAACCAAAGTTCAAAGTCATGGCTCCTCTTGTATGGTTCATTACCGGAGCAAACGCCGGTTTCGGCCTTCTCCTCGCAAATCTAGCTCTTTCCAAGGGTCATACAGTTGTTGCAACTGCCAGGAACCTCTCAAAATTCCCCAAGTCTCTTACGGAAAACCCAAAGGCCGATTTGGTTGAAACAGAGGTTACTGCATCAGCTAATGTCATTTCGGGACTCGTTGACGCCGCTGTTGCCAAACATGGCCGCATCGACGTTCTGGTTAACAACGCTGGATTCGGCCACATGGGTGCTGTTGAGGAAGTGTCAGACGAAGAAGCTCGCTACCAATTTGATGTCAATTTCTTTGGTCTGCTCAGTTTCACAAGATCAGTGATCCCACATATGAGAAAACAGGGATCCGGCGTCATTGTGCAGCTTTCTAGTGGCGTGGGTATTCTCGGTGGTCATGGAGCCCCAATTTACTCGGCCTCCAAGTTTGCAATTGAAGGCCTCAGCGAGGCCATGGCCCAAGAACTTAAACCCTTTGGCATTCGTGTTCACATTATTGAACCAGGCATTTTCCGAACCGACTTTTTGAAGCCAATTTCACAGGGTCAGAATGTGGGCCGCCATATTGAAGGATATGTGAACTTGGAAGAGATGCTTTCTGGCATGCATGGGAAACAGCCTGGTAATGCGGAACTTGGCATCCAGCGCTTGTATGAGATTGTCACCGGAACGGGAATGGCCACTGGGCTGGAGGATCAACTTCGGTTCCCTCTGGGATCAGATTGTCATTCCATGTTAGAAACAAAACTGAAGATGTTGAATGAAACAGCTGAGAAAGTAAAGGCAATTTCGTTAAGCACAGACTATTAGGTAATATAGATTCCAATTTCGGTGTATATATGGCCTTCAATATCCTCTAAATAAATAATACTTGCATTGATGTACCACACAATATGAGATGCTCAAAGTTGGGTTATTAAAGGCTTTCGAAAGACGCAGGTCTCAATTCCGTCGTATTAGCACCGCCTTTTTTATTTCTACCCATGAATTACCTCCCCTTCAGCTAGAGCAAACCCACATATGCTAATATCGACTAACCATCCACCAGAAGCCCCCTCTCTGCCTTATCCGTGCACTAATCACGGAAACCGACTTGCGTAAATGAGTATGCCTCGCGGCAATAAGCAATTGGGTATTATCCAACATTCAATTGTTTTTAAAAAGAGAATACGCAAGAGGTGATCGCATTGGCAAATGAGTATAGGCTGAATCAAGTAGGTAATGTGCAATATATAGAAGGAAGGGACACACGTAAAATCTGGCTAAATAAGGCATATTGAATAAAGTTTAGTTGGGCTTCAAGATAACATCAAAATAGGATATAGCTACCGCTGTCAAACCAAATATCGGCTATAACTCATCAAGTCACACCCTTCTACGAGAACAAACAGGTAAAGCTCTAATGCTACAGAATGGAACTTTGGATTTGAGCGCAGTCGATATTTCAAATTTACCACTTTAATTTATTGTGTTCCCTACACAATACTGAGTGAAAGCATATACGGAGTACGGAGTACATCTTAGTGGATCATGGCAATTAAGCGAGCCCAAGATTGCCTCATTCTTCATTTGGACATTCCTCGGTGATATAATGCTTGGCAGCAGCCTTAAGATTAGCCGAGACGGTATCGGAGTAACTCAAGCCCTCCAGTAATATAAGTTGTATGGAGAAACATGCGCGACGACCATCCTGCATTGCTATTTTCTTTCGTGATGTGGGTTGTATCTCCGTGCACAACATTGGTGGGTTGCAACAATCAATTGCAGGAAAATTCCATGATAATAATGGAAAGTTTTAAGATTATTAATAAGATTATTGGACGCGACAGTATTTTCGCATTAGATTGACAGTATCACAACGTGGCTCAGGGGTACAATGCACTCAGTGGGGAACCCCACCTTGTTCAGGAGGTCCGATGGTCCTTACCGACTTCCGATTACTCTTTTCATGTGGCACCACGTCATAAAGGAAAGCCTTGTAGCTGAGACAAAGCTATATCCCCCAAGAATAGGCCGTCCAGACAACGAGGCCCCAAAAACACACTAGGAATTATAATTCTATACGACGTATTATAATTAGGTACCTTAAGTCTTTAGTCCTACCATTCTCTTCATTGCAATAGCATCTAAAATGGCGGTACTAACGGAAGCCTAATTTCGGATGAAAACTTCATGAAGACTTGAATTCACATCGCGATTCATGGCCAATGATTTCATGGGCTTACGAAGTACATTCAGAAGAAATATCTCTTTCGATTATTCAGACAATTTCTCAAATTTTATAACTGGTGCAACCGCTATATCATCTATCTTTCCACCTCGATTCGCCCTCACGTTTGTGAATTCAAAATGGCCTTGTTACTATTGAAACAGGATTTGTCAGCATTGTATAAAACCGAATCTATGTCATTGGTCTTACAGGGCAGTTGCATCCACAGATGCCACAGCAAGTGGGCTCTTCAAAAGTTCCGCACCCAATGTTGGAGTTGTAACAATTGCCGGCATCATGAAGGTCACTCTGTGAACAGCAGTTAGATGAAATGATCTTGCCCTTCTGGTAAGGATTTCCATCATACGTCACAGACTATGAACTGAGCATTTCATGTTAGTATTATATATAAGCTACGGCAAAATGTGGAAATATTGAATCACTTACACAATTGCAATCGGCTGGGCCAAGAGCAGCAGCGAAGGTTGCGCCAATGAATACGGTGAGAAGAATACGTAGCTGCATTGTAAATAATTGAATCCTGTAAGATATGTTTTGAAATTTTGTATAGCGAGATAAAGTGTTAAATTATCTACAGCTCTGGCCTTTGATTGCTCTTTTATAGATATCGAAATCGTTGTGAAGTGGATCTCTCGGAGTTTTGCTATGATCACCGCCGGTAAGACTAACTATCCGATTATATGTTCCATGAAGACAAGGAATTGCGTAGGGTTGTATCTAGCTTAAAGTGTAATTTATTGGTGCCAAGCATAACTGCATTACATAGTCGATTTCGTGGAATATCGTATTACTGCGAAAAAGATTGGTGCTATGGATAAGGAACTTTACCAAGCGACAAGTTGCAATATGTTAGAATAGTTGGACCTCAATTGTATATTCCATCATATCCCTTTTTTCACGCTCGCCTGCCTTATTTGATATACGCCCCCTTTCAATTTAGCTACGTTATTATAACCTCAATCCTATCAATATTTTATTTGTGTTCTAGCACATTTGCGAAGAGGAAAAGGATTATGTATATATGTCGTCGCGAGGGTAGCACAAAGGACAATAGACATTACTTATCCAAGAATCAGGTGCTAAGTACAAATATCAACTGCAACATTAATGGCGCTAATCTCGGCTGCTTTCATCCTCTTTTGGTGCCGTCAATGCATCCAAACTTGGAAGGAGGCCATTATTTCCAGGGTGTTGATATTCGATATGAATTAAGGTTGAGGTCATCCCCACGGGGAGCGGTGTAACAAGTCTAGGAAGATTCGACTAGGCATGCAATATGTAAGAAAACCCATATCTGCGAAATTAAACGACATCAAATAGAATATGTTATCTCATAGATACAACATTCACTCAAGGCAAGGGATATGATATTCGGCAGAAAAGAAAAGTAAACGAAATACCTACTAGCTAGGTTAGCTGAAGATTTGCTTAACATCCGCTCGTTAGCAATACCTCTTGTTATTAAAGCCTTCACACATACCAAATACTAGTCACACCATGCTCAAGGCAGCTCAACATACCCTTGGGTCTGCAATCAGGTACTCCGCGAGTGCATAAGATGCGTCAGGGAGAATTAGTCTTAAAATAGAAGGCACTTAACACGTTTGGTGTAACCATGGATATTTATAACAATTCTAGTCTACAAGCAGTATTGCGTCCTCCATGAAGAATGCGGGGAAGGACCCAAAACCGGGAGGGTGCTACGGCAGTTACAGGCATGCGCGTATAAGAAGAAACAAGTTGCCGAGTGCTCCCACAGAACAGTCAAAGCATCGCAAATATATTTTCAAACTAAAAAATGTACTTTATATGACTTTTTGTTTACAATATCCGATTGTCCATGTTCTCTTGTATTTCCATTTGTGGGGGAAATGCACTTGACCAATTTTTCTGTGGAGGATATATTCAACCCCACCGTACCGACCTAGCTGAGGATATTTCATGTTTCACATGCCCAGCAAATGCATGGACAATGGAATTTCTTCAATCCCATAACACAATATATCAAAATAAAGGAAGGATGTAATTTACACCTCGTTATGACCGCTTAAACCCATGGAATAAAAGACAATCAGATAAAATAAGCCACAATAATTACAATGAAAATAATTACGATGAAAGAGAAATATACACACTGCTCAAACGAAGTGACTGCAAAACACTATGACAATATTTTACAAGATTTACAACCTACTACATGTTGTAAAAGAAGCCTTACCCTAGATTTAAATTTAGTAAATCTTTTCAGTTGTAATTTCCACAGTCAAAGATAATTGTTTAATCTATTAGAGCAAAGACCTTCTATAGTTAAGATATTAGCGTATATATATTACGCTAAATTCCTACCTACCATAAGAGTATGGCATACCTAATTTCAAAGATAAAACATCTCATTAACTAGCTATTACAGCAGAATGAGAAACGGTCTTACCTTCGTCACAAGTAAAGTCGTCAATCCATAGAAGAGGAACTACAGTAAAAATTATGCGACTCATCATAAATATATGTGCCAGAGTCAATTTGTGAATATCTACCTAAAATGGAATTATGATTGAACAATAAAATATTGGCCCTTTCCCTCGACATCGTACTTTCCGTAAGAGCAACACGACTTGCCGAAATAAAACCCCTTCCTATGAAGAACAACTTCAACGCTTAATTCATCAAGTTGGTCTATCCTATGAAGATTTATCGGACGCGAAATTTAACGAAAAGATTGTAGGAACCTTCCAGGTCGCATTGCACTATTGGGGTGGGGGTTATACAAATACCAGGTCTTGGTTGTATAACACATTTTTCAGTGTATAGAAAGACATGAATAGCCTAAAAGATACTTCCCTGCTCTGTTTTCAAAGTGGGAAATTTTTTTAACCCCAATGTAACCTTGACTTTTATGTCTATACCTTTGCTGTGCTGGGTATGGATAGGAAGTCAAGGCTAAATTGAAATGCATGACTAGAACTTAACTTGTGAAGTTGGCAATATCACAAACTGTAATGCAATATCAGGTAACAGATATCCAATGTTTATATCTTCTCATTCGATTGCATGTACATGTAAACAAAGCTATATACGAGTCCCACATATTTACATACGTATAGGGAAAATAAAATACCATGAAGGAATACATTTATGTACATTATATGTAACGCACCAGTATTCTGCTGAAGGCGTTATCAGTCTTTAGTTAGTGGTGATACCGCAGCTGCCGGGATTGTTATCACAGTTGCACCCAGAGGGGGCATTAACCCAGCCGGTCAGACGGTTAGCAATATCACTAGCATAGCAGTGGGTGGCAATGCCGTTCTGGAGCTGACCAGTTTTTGAGATGGAGCCTGAGTTATAGATACGGGCAGCACGGTAAAAGGCTGATACATCGTTGCGGCCAGATTGGTTTATGCAGTTGGCCAGGCCATCGCCGCTGGTAGTACCAGCGGTGCCCTCACTGATCATCTGGTAGATTGTAGCTGAAGGACATGGGTTCTGGACTCTGCCGTTCTCGTTGCAAGTGGCAGCACCGTTATGATCTTGCATTAGACCGGGATTGCGGACTCCACCATTAGTAGTGTGCACACGGACACAGCCATGAGATTCTTGCATAATAACAGCTAAGATAAGTCGGTGGTCGACTCCAGTGGCAGCAGCAGCCATTTGGATACCGTCCCAGATAGCACCCTATAGTAACCCATCACCGATTAGTAGATGCTACTTTCATCCTAAATCAGGGGATCAAATCCACATACCACTTCAGGGCCGCTATCATTAGCCTGAGGAGTCGGCAGGTTCGCGCAGGAGGCGAACATCTGGTTTTTGTAATTGTCGAACATGTTCTGGAAGGAAACCCATCGGCTTTGTGCGGGCCAACCAGCACCAGTGCTGCCGTCGCCCCAGTACATAGTGTACTGGTCAACACCGTTGCCGACTCCGTCCTGAATGTTGGTGTTATCAAAACGAGCTACGCCGTTGGTAACCTTTTCGCCTGTTACTCGCGCCTCAATCTTGCTGTCACCGACTGCAGGAGCATCAGCGGTCTTGGAAGCCGGAACCTTCACAGATTTTGAAGGCATGAAATTTCCGCCGCCAGGCTTCTTAGGGGAGAAGTCGACAGTGTCAGGGACAGGTCCAGTAGGACCATCGGCAACGAAGGGCGGGTAAGGCACAGCCATAGCGGCGCCGACCAGGAGAGAGGCAACAATAAGCTAGAAAAGAAACATGTCAACAGAGTTTGATATTTAGTTAAAGGGCTACAACAAACCTTATTGACCATTCTGACGAATATTTCCAATATATAATAAAGGGGGCGCGAAGGAGTAATTTCAATGGCTGGTGGTCTGAAGGCCAGTGGTGGTGATTTTCTGCTGATGATAGTTACAACGGGAAGCAAAAGGCTTGCCTATTATATATTCGAAAGGGCATGCATACAAGATGTTAGACTCTTCATGAACTTCATTCTAGCTTCCTCTTGCAGCAAGACTCGGCCCAAAACTATCATGGGCTTATCACAAGGCTTGCCTTACGTTCCATCTTCTCACAGTGCCATGCCTAGAATAGGTGATATGCAAGGGTAGGGGGGCAATAACCTTACTACCATCAACAAACTGCCAACTTGAGGGGTTCCGTATTATGACCCAAGGTCTTAGGCTTGTTTGAACTCGGAGATTCCTATGCGCCAAGGATCCTTGAGCTACCATCATTTCGAAATCCTTGGGGGGTTTATCCAAGTGAGCCGCTCGGCAGGGCAAGACTATTTCAGATACCGTTAGAATGAGGTGGATTTCCCCCACTGTATCTTGATGGGGAGCAGATAATAACAGGGTGCGCTTCTACGCTAGCTATAGAGTGTGCCGCGCCAGATCAAATGTTTCTCGCATTGACGACGTTCCTAACAGTGGGCCCACTACGTTACTGTGGTCGGGTGTTATGGGAAGCAGTCTACGGAGTATATAATGTGTATTTCCCTTTTTCCGGGGTACATTGGCTGCAGACTGCAAACTATTGTAGAGTTAAATTTGGAGCGTAATACCACATGGCCTGTAGGGTCTAGTTCGGCAGCCTGGACCCGGATTTTCAAATCAGATACTACAAATAGATTAAGTGATAAGCTCATACAGCTGTCGGGGGCTCCATGCTACCTGACCAGCCGCACGATCGAAAGAGTGCAACCCGGCAGCTACCAGAATCTATCCTGGACAGCTTCAGGAAGTGGAGTACCTTCCAGTTAGGTGTATCAATGCGCCAAGTAAGCTTCAAGGCACAGGAACACACGTGGAGTTTAGCGCCGAGTCTCGGTAAATTCTACGGCGAAATCACACTTGGCATGGTGAGATCATTAGCCCTAATTGGGCAGGTAATGATGTCTAAATTGTTGCGCTTAGAGAAGGTGAGGACTCAATTCATGAGTAGCAATTCCAATTTACTATACAAAATACACGCACGGAATAAAATCACAGAAATACACCAATCGGGGCAGAGCTTATAAGCAAGATTGGGTGGTATGACCGAGCCATCAAAGTAGCCCATAACGGCGACTTGGCGTCGTTAAATACACTACAGATTGGACTAGCCGCAGAGCAAAATCCACCCACAAAATAGGGAACACGCATGATAGTGCCTTTTACAACCAAGCAGGCCATTTGCAGTGGTTCATTCATTATTCACTCGTTAATACAGTTTGACTTCTAGCGCTTTGCTTTCGAACAGTAACCATTTTGTTCAACCGCTCTTTGATAAACCCATACATAAGGGATAGGCTATCCCACGTCAAATCTCAAGTCTAGTTCATGCAAAACTTGATTACAGATGCACATGCTTCAACAGCCCCATAGCTTCTGCATATGAGGATCAGTTGCAGTCGGTCCCGAATTT
Source organism: Trichoderma brevicompactum (assembly GCA_003012085.1). NCBI lineage: Eukaryota > Fungi > Ascomycota > Sordariomycetes > Hypocreales > Hypocreaceae > Trichoderma > Trichoderma brevicompactum. Next base: position 49,401 of record PXNZ01000247.1, on the reverse strand, counting down.
TAGCCTCAACAGTCCGGGGATATGTTCCATTGTCTGAAAAGAGGTAGCATATACTTTACTGATACAGCCAAGCCTGCATGTAGCCCGCAAACTAATAAATCCCTGCTCCTACCCAACAAGGCAGACCGATTTTATGGAAATTAATCCAAACCTACGGAGTACTCTCGTTTTTCTTACCCCATCGGTCCGCATGAAATACGATTATTGCGGCGCCGCATGAATGGTTCTTGGGGAAATCTACGTACATTCAGCGGTTTTTCTTCGCTGCGCTGCCTATAATGTATGTACAGAAGGGAACGGAAGGCAATGGGAGAAACTGGTAACCTAACCAGAACGAAGATCGGCTCTCACGATTGTATTAAAGTAGGCGTTCCATCTGTCCACAACGTGACGCCCATGATTACACTGCAGAATGACCAGTCACGCAAACGTGGTACTCCATAACACTAGTAATTGGATTCACAGCAGGTTTCTGTGATCCATTTATGCGTTTAAGCTTGCTGAGTATGTTTATTGCTCCTTCGGCTAAAATGAGTGATCTGCGGCCATCGAAAGTATTACGAAGATTAGATGAAGCACACATTGCGTGCACTCGGCAAGCTGGCTATGTTCCATTATGTGATAGCCACCTCAGTAGCTGACCTGATACCACAAATCCTCATGGCCCGCCTTCGTGGTAAGATTTCAGTGCTGACCCAGCGTTGGTAGGGTGAGTGAAACCGTTAAATTTTACCGCTTTAACGTTACATATGATAGTGTAATCAATTTATGTTGTTACCACACAGTTTTACCCCAGCACGATTTCTATTCTTTTGATATATACGGAGTACTCCGTACACTATCTTCGCATAGATAAAGTACTATAGTAAGTAGGACCCCATTTGTAGAGACCGATTAGATACCCCTACATGCGCAGCATTAGTTTCTTCTGTAGAGGGGTCGATCTAACCAAGCGCAGCGGTTCGCAGTTACCTTTTTAGGCAGCTCTGGGAAGGCGCGTTACGTCCAACACAATAACATCCCCAGATTACCCCGTAGGGGTCGGCTATTACTTCTAAACTATCCGTACCAGGATTTCGAACGCAGTACAAGTAAGCAATGGAAGCAACAGGAAATACCCAGGTACACTGAAATAACCTAACTTATTTTATACTTATTAAAACATACTTTCGGCCCACTCGTTATTGATCCACGTCATAGGTAATACTGGGGTAGATAATTATATCTACCCAACTTTCACGCTCTCAATTTTATCTTATTGTGCCGTCGTTTACACCGCATTCGCCAATCCATTGCGTTCCACGTCGTATAGTTCGCAAATCATATCCGTATTTCCTTTCAAAGTATCGATTCTTATTCTGTTGAGGTAGCAGGCATAGTAGAAAACTTGAGGTGCATTAACACTGAACGACGTATAATTCGAGAGCTATCAGGTTCTCGTTAACAAAGATCTTGGAAGTATATGAGGGCCTAGGGAATAATAGCGAAAAGGATTTTTCCTCATCTCAAAACTAGAAGAAAAACATTTTCTTATACATACCCAATTTAAGATTATTTCTTAACATTTGCAATGCTCTCAGCAACTAGCTTTCACGATATATCACACGTCCAAAATATGCGTAGGTCCAAAGATACACTGATAATAACCTTTACCTATCCTTGAGTCTCAATCTGTTTCTACAACAGATCAGTGGTACTATCTATTCAGCATAAGGAAGAAACATGCATCCAATTTCAGAGTTCAGATGATAAGTGCGATCTCAATATTCAACTGCAAACACGAGGGCAATTGTGCTTGTAGGTTAGATGCGATTGCGTGTCAGGTTAATGCCAACACCTTTTAGATCAATCAGTTACTTACTAGAAAATAAAGGACCTAGTTGATATGCATATAAATATGAGTCCTAACATAGAGTAGGAGGTGCCGAACTTTTTACAAGGGACGAACTTTACCCATAGTACTGGTACTATGAAGCTATGTCCCTGAACAAGCGGCAATAATCCTCAGAAACCCATCTAAACATGTATCATGATACCATTGCCAGCATCAGATTCCACTCCCAGTGGACTCTCCTGTCCAGCAGCATATATATAAACTTACTCCTGTGCTTAGAGTACATTGATCAAAGGTGACGCGCCAACCGTAAGGAGTGTAACTTAGCTCAACCCGGCAATCCCACGTTACCTTATGCTATGTAAATTCGACACATTACGTAGCGTTGTCATAATTCCCCTTCAGTAGAGTCCGTACCTTGCTATTTACCATATTGTGCAATTGCTTTTTTCAGTCTCAACATGCCTCAAGTTGCGGGGCTGTGCTAAATGTGCTAAATGGGGAAGGCCGACCGTTTTATGCACCTGATGAAGCCAATCATACGAATGCCGAAGTATGTGCGGAAGTTTCCAATTACTACGCTATCAATACAAATACACATGCATATATATTACAAAAAGGGTTAGGTTAGAATCGCCTATTGTTGCTTTAAACAACACAATCCAAAGTAATACTTGACCATCAAAGTGAGAGAACTGACGATGCACTGCATCATAATATCAATACAAAAGAGGGTTAGATGCATCTCTGAACATTATGTTCAGACATCAGTCTCATGGCATGTCGCATGCTATATTTCAGGTTAACAAAAGGCACTAACCAAGATTTATAGGGAGTAGGAGTCCTACACATTGGATCTCGGCGTGCCAGTGCGCAAGTCAAGGTATCTACTATGGCGCCTAGGAAGCCGTTCATTCCAAGTTTTGTGTTGCCTCCTTTCATATCAACCATTTTGTTGGCAGCATCCATGTGCTGTCTTGAGGTGTTTCTATCTCCCAGATTGAGCTGTCTCGAATGATTTAGTATTCGCTCATTCCTATCCATATGCATAACTTACCTCATCTGCAGCTAACAAGGAGGCCTGGGCTATTGCTGAGTCACCCACTTGGGGGTTTTGGGTTGCGAGCAGTTGACTCATAGACCGCAGGCAGGCTAGCTTGTAGAAGGTAGCTAGCTGTATGTAATGGTTATTCTTGTCTTCCTCAAAAAGGCTACGGCAAGCAGAAAGTAGGATTGCGCTCAATAATCCAGGATTTGCTAGTGCAAGTGGAAATAGCTCAGTGAGCATGAAACGCTTCCACACGCTAGATTCTGTGTATCTCCTACAATGCCGTTTGCCAAAAGGGACAACGAAGCTAATATCTAACATGGTATGAGCCAAAAGACCAACGAGAAAGTGATAGCCAGATTATTAATCGCGAATGCAGTTCAGGGGGGGGTAGGCGCTCACAGTGATGTATAAGAAATTGTTGAGTAGAATCGACTTCGGTTCCGTAGACGGAATATATGTTTTTACTGACTGAGGAGAGTGGAGATGCTTCCAACATGGCAGGCTGGTAAATACGAGGAAGGTGTAGAATCATTTCACGGCTGGATTCATTTCCGTGGGAACTTGAACTTGAGGTTTCTGCCAAGGCTGCGCGGCTAACGCTAACTGACGCTGAAGCGGATGTGAGAGGAGCCTCACTACTTCCCTCATGCGTCTTCCTTTCCTGCTGGTACTCGTTCATTCGTTGTCGTCGTACCCTTGCATGGCCGTGCCGCGCAGCATGTGATTTTGCCGCCTTGTGTGACGAAATGGCGCTCCCTTTAACCGGGTCTGTTAAATAAACAAACTGGATATTTCTCGATGCTCTTTGACTCATGGTGAAAATTTCTTTAAATATCGATGGATGGATCATGAAAATGGAGCCTGTCAAGTCTTTTAAAATTGCAAATAAACTGGTCTACCCAAAATTGAGACCAAAAGACGGACACAACAACTGGTCTTTTTCCCGCAAGGATTTTAATTCTCTGAGTCGTTCTGATGATAAATCAAAACTCAATTGTCACCGAGGGAGTACAAAGTACTTGGAGAATGCCTCCAACGCGAAATTTCCACTATACTACAAATGGTTTGCCAAGCCGTGCAGTTTCCTAAAGCAGATTTCCGAGACTCTGCCGAAATATTGCCGGCATTCTACCAGCTTCTCCTTCACGTAATCAAGCGCCAGGGCACAAGGAAGTGACGAATAAGAGCTCGTGTCTCACGTCCTGAGTGAAAGTTCATACAAAGCTTGATTACCAATGTGTCAACTAAGTGAGCCACATTGCCGCTTCTAAAAGTGGTAAGGAATCTCTGCCTCGCCAACTTGCTCATACACGGCGTTGATAGCTTCAACGATGTCCTCTGGAAGAGGCCCCTGCTCAATGACATCAAGATTGGAGTTGAGTTGATCAATAGTAGACGAGCCTATAATGATTGCATCACCAAACTTCTTGTTAAGTTCGCTGTGGTACGCTGTCCACCTCAAAGCTGCAGCATGCCCACTTATGCCATGTTTGGCAGCTAATGCTAATGCATTGTCAGTTGCAGCCTCAATTGAGGGCTTGAGATACAATGCGGAGTAGAATGCCCCGAGAAAGGTCTACATACCAGTGTTAGATGTGAGAATGCAAGACTCGAAAAATATACGTGGAAAACTTACAGATTTGTCAAAGCGGCCGCCCGATTTGGCATTCTTATGGTTTCCGGCGAAGAAACCTCCTCCAGCAGGGCTTTTAAAAATCAGCTTAGGTCCGTTCCTTCCCTCTTATCCATTTCACATTTATCGCCTTGTGGATTGAAATTATATCACTTACCTCCAGGCGTAAAACACAATGTTGTGCTTACGCAAGAGAGGGAACAACTTTTTCTCTCCGCTTCGGACGATGGGGTTGTACTGTCCCTCGTAGACACTTGGCTTCACGAATTCCCGACGTTCACAAATTTCAAGGATCTGTTCAACCTCTCCAGCACTAAAGTTGGATAATCCAAACTTTTTAAATTTGCCTTCCTTAAAAGCTTTGTCAATAGCTTCGCAAGTCTCTTCAAAGGGGGTAGCTCGGTCAGGCTGATGCAGGTACAAAATATTAATTTGATCAATCCGCAAAGCCTTGAGAGAAATTTCGATTTCCTCCGCAATTTTCTCTTTTGAGTGACTTCCGGGCTCTCGAGATAGAACTTTGGTGTCGATAATAAATTTCTTTCCAGCCTCTACCGCACCAAGTCTGGGCTCAGATGTTCCTGGAGCCCCAGTTGAATATGCACGAGCGGTGTCGATTTGGCGGTAGCCACGATTATAGAAAGTGTCTAAGTATGCATTTACTTGTTCGGGTGTATCATACCGCACAGATATATCAACTGTGCTATCTCCAAGCTACATATATGTCAGCTAAACTGTATGTTATATTTGTAGTGAATGGGGAAGCGATACATTACCAGCTCCGATGATAACATTCAGAGGCGATTTAGTAGTCATGTTGAATCGATCAATAGGAAGCGTGTTTCTATGTTTGTTCAAGATATAAATGCAAGTACACTGAGATGAGCTGTTGGACCAGTTTTGTAAGGTATGAACTCTCGTCCCACATAGCTGAGACATGTTTGTTTATATATCTTGCCAAAGGCTATCACCGCATAAGATTCATTACAAAGCACCAACCGGGATTCATCTAATGGGCTCCGCAGATGAATTCTGTTTTTTGCCTGTTTGGAATTGATTTGAAATGGTTTCGTCGTACTTCTAGTAACTGTCGCGGCATAGACTGCGTATGATACACTGACATTACAAATAAGATATCTGGAATAAAAACCCTATATGTCAAAGGATCTTGCCCCTTGGTAGACTATTCTCAAATTAGCAACTGCAAGGGTTGAATGGCCATGGACTGATCCGTAAAGATGTACTAAACTTGATTCAAAGCTCCATCATATGGGTACATATCGATTGCTGAGTCGCTAAGTTCTATTTGATTGGCGTGGGAGAAGTGGAAACTTGAAGGCTCCATCCATTTTTAAGGAGACATACCGAAAATGGCAACTGCCAAAACAGGCCATCTGAATGGTGAATGCGTAGGCCTAATGCTCTAATTGGAGACGCAACAACGTATGAGAAGCCTTGGTGCATTAGCTAATTGATATGGAGATGTTATCACGCACCTTTCCGGGCCTCCCATCGGCACAGGTGTGGTATAGGTACTTCAGGAATGTAGTTCCCTAGTTATTATCATTCGGGTGAATTTTATGCGCATAATTTCTAAGCATCTTTGCTTTTCAGCACTAAATCCAGCTCATAATCTACTTGATTATCTTTAATCTCAATAGTCCGTCGGAATTAGACCCCAGATACACATTTGTCACCGAAATCCCACTCATGATGTTGTCTCTTGAGACGTCGTTACTATGCATCCCACTATTATAAAATCGCACATTAGGCAATGAAATGGAAAATAGAAATCTGGAAAACAAAAGAATGTCAGAACGATTACCTTTTTATCAACTTCTAAAAAGACCGTCATTCGATTGTTGCCTTCCCAGTGGCCCAGTAGACCGCTATTTTAGTATGCTATAATATCATCATTGATTTTAAAAATGCCTCCAATATTTCTATTCTCTATCTTCGCAGCCCTTCAGTGGATGGGACTTGCCAGCGCATTCAAAAACTTCGATGACTGGGCGCACCAGCGCATCGCCCTCGAAAATGTGAGCATTCACTTCCGTTACGCTGGAAGCGGACCACCAGTCCTGCTGGTGCATGGCAACCCGCAATTCAGTCTCACATGGCGTACTATTGGTCCCCTCCTGGCTGAAAATTACACCGTTATTGCAGTGGATAATCGTGGCGCTGGTGATTCTTCGTTACCTCCTGATGGGAATTACACCGTGATGGCTTCTGCAGAGGATCTCAAGAGTGTTATGGATTTTCTCAACATTACTGCTACATACGTCTTATCGCATGATATGGGAGCTGGTATGGCGACTGCCTTGGCTGTGAAGTACCCAGATTTGGTTAGAAGACTTGTTGTGACAGAATACCTTCTCCCTGGGTTTGGGTTCGAACTTGCGCGAACACCTGGCGCCTATTGGGATTTGTACGCCAATTGGCAATTAGCTTTCTTCTCAGTAACAGATGCCGCCGAATTCTTCATATCGGGAAAAGAAAGGCAAATGTTGGAGTGGTATTTTTATCACGGAAGCTATTCTGGTGCCACAAGCTTCTCTGAGGATATCGTCAATCGATATGCGAGTTCTATATCGAAACCGGGGTTCTTAAGAGCTATGCTTGCTCCATTTGAAAATAAGGCTGTTGCTGCGGCCGCCATTTTCTTCCAAGGCACTCTTGGGAAGAGCCAACTACAAATACCAACCCTCGCCATGGGAGGAGAAGCTAGCTTAGGGCCATTTGCTAAACAAGTCTGGGGTAATGTGACAAGTGATCTTGAGACAGATGTAATTCCAAAAGCCGGTCATTGGATTGGTAAGTTACTTGCTTCTTCCTCATATTCGACATAGCTGACCTACAATATTAGCGGATGAAAATCCCGCCTGGGTTGCTAGGCGTGTTCATAAATTCTTCTCCAAGGAGACATCCAAACCACCTTCGGTTGATCTATCAACGCTTACCGACAAGGCTACCCTTACTGTCGGTTATTTTGGAACTCTTCAGAATGTCGCTCTGGCTGGGAGCGCTTAGCATTGAGTCCGGGGTTTCTGCAATCTTCTCTTCACTTCCCATATTTTGAACACTATCTATTTATAACTGTTAGAAGCGGAGTTATAAGCAGACTACATAGAGTACCAGATTATAACTGTATATACTATATCATATAGTTCATAGTTATTAACACTCAATGACAAGTCTATCTATTATTTACCGTGCAGCCTGTAAAACCTTCTCTCCATTCATTCCACGTTTAATAAGTGAAGGTGTCAGATGACAAGAAGCATCATCGCTCCTAGAAACTTTATAGCCGCCAGATTGGAATAATTATATAAAGAGCAAAGGCCCCCCCTTGTGTTTAAAGAAGGTTAGAGATATATACAGTCATCTTTTGTGTGTTATCTGGTTGTAAATGAGCATCTAGTTAGCAGTCCTTCCCACCTTGAGATTCTCCACTCTTCTTGATCTACCCATTATCCGACAGATGGCGTCAAGATAACGAAAGAACCATGCCTTGAAAAGCAAACCCAATCATCAAAAACATATTCGTAAAGTGCCCTCCCATTATTTTCGCAACACATACTCAATAAAAGAGCCACAATTATTTAGAATGACCCCTTCAGCACGCTACATATTTAGGAGTCATCAATGTCAGAATTTCGACCAGAGCATTTCGGCACTCATATCTTGTCAGCCATATATAATATCGGGATTCATAGCGCAAATTCGATTATGTAATGCGTGATACAAGACTGAATCAGCCATGCGGCTATTTGTGTGCAGTAGAGATTAAAATGAGGGAGGCTGAGATTATCCCTGACTCGGGTTCTGCATTAACAGAACTTATCAATGATGAGCTAATGCTATCCAGGGTTCAACAAATGAGCTTTCTTCAGAACCTACGACGTCAGAGTTAACAGTGGAAGATATTATTTGTTGTATCTCTTTGGAAATGATGGCCAGCATATGCCAATGTCGAAGGGTATCGTTCAATCAGCTGATTAAACAGCTCTTGAGTGGGAGAGCAGGTTGGCACAAATATATTTGTGTTTACCAAGTCACCAAAAAGTAAAATCGATATTCAATCCAGAACCATTTTCCAACGCCTTTTCTTTGCGGCTTAGAGGTTACTGAACACCAGTTATCGGACTATAACAGATGCATGATTGAAAAATTAAAATGACGACCCGTAGTGGGGTTGGGAGTTGCACGACACATAGGGGACGGCCGCTATACTATGGACGTGAAACCCCTGGCTGCTCTCAATATTGGATTCAAGACTACGGCTACGTCTCGGTTCCAAAACATAATTCCCGTTGAAGAAATGATGATGTCCCAATTCGGAGCTTTTTCAGGCGATTTTGAACATTGAAGCGATGCATGCATTGCATGTTACGCTTTGTGCACCGACGGCAGAGGGTTTCCTCACAGCAAAATTTTCGGATTCGACATTCCTCACAGTTCTTGCTTATGTTTGTCATGATGCCAATAGAATAGCATTCAAATGTATAACATTTGATGGCTTAATGAGTTCAATTCAAGTGATTTCCTTCAAGCGTTCATTCAATCACGCATAAACCGCCCGTGATTTTTCTTGGGGGGTTATTAGCCAGGGCACTGAGGGCATTAATATCAGACCCTGCGTTTGCATATTATCCTCCAATTAGATAAGGAAGACTCGGGTGAACCCTACGATAAATTGAGAGACTGTAGACAAGATGGCCGTATTTTCGTCTAACCTTATATCATCAGGTGCCTTCCATCGTACATAACGTCGTATTTCATGCTTTTGCGTCAGCCAAGCTGAAATATTTTTTCTCTTTGAAACTTCAAGATAAACAATAAATTAGAAAACCTGCACGTAGTGTGTCTGGCTGGATGTGACTGTATTACATAAAGTGTGCACGGGCTAATACAGAGTAGTACAATTTGGTTACAATCCAAAATCCCCGCAGCATAGTAGACGACCACTTTTCAATATTCCTATTCTCATTGCTGTTTCCATCTCCCTCTATTAGTGCGTCCACCTGCCTCCGACTCATCAAGTATAAGTTTGAAGTTATCTGAGAGTATATTTTCTTTGTAACCTATCTAAACCACCCTGATGGATTTATTATGCGAGCCAGGCTCCCCAGCTACCCCACCCCGAAAGACACCATATGTCTGCAACGAACACTGGGATGGAGGTCCGTTCCACACTTATCCGATCCGGAAAGGCAAAATCAGGCTGGTTCCTCCACGGCTTCGACATTTCTTTAGTATTGATATATCAGCTGAGCCGTACTTGGAAATCCTTTATCCCGCGTCAAAGGAGGAAATGCAGCCATTTCTACAAACCTGGCTTTGGTTCGGACTGTTAGCCGAAATGCTCGGCCTGAACGAGATCAAGCCTGGTGTTCACATCATTAAAGATTCTGTCGCTACTGAAGAGATTCGAAAATTACATCAGACATGTGCACCTGTTGCTGATGATGGTAATCGATATGTCAGTGCCAGCGTAGTGCTAGAAGCAGCCCAGACTGTTGTGGAACGAATACAGCTTGCGCCTGACAAGAGGGAGAGGCTTAGCTACATGCGCGACTGCCTTCAATATGCTAGCTTGATGATGCTTTCCGCCACAAATGTAGAAGAAACAGTGCGGTACTCAATATGTGCTCTAGGCGAGTACTTCTCCACCGGGTTATTCCGTTTTATTGCGCAGTCAAACCCGAAAATAGACGTTCCCGTTGTTGGATTTAGCTGGCATCAAAACTATATGCAATCTGGAGGCACGATAGACAAACAAATGTTACAACGAGGATGGTGCCCGAGTGAAACCGAGAAGATCCGATCTCAATTCCAAGGCTTGCATACAATGCACCATATTTCCCAATTACAAAGGCCAAATACCAACCAAGATCATTCAAACTGCACACGCCATCTCTGCACAGCCTTTCAAATGGATATCAATACCTATCAGCCTTCACACATACCAGATGACTGCGGCTGTGCTCTCATCGGTATTGATGAGAGAGCCACATCTCTCATTCTTCGTGGCACTGACACTTATCCCATCATCCGTTTTGATCAAATAGGAGAGGGAGTAGATGATTTCGAACTCGTGGTAGAACCGTATGAGCCAGGTGTACCCTATGTTGCTCTCTCACACGTATGTGCTATTTCCAATCTATATGTATGGCGATCTAATGAGACGCAATAGGTTTGGGCCAACGGACTAGGAAACCCAAAAGCGAATTCTCTCCCCAGATGCCAAATCAAACGAGTGGCTCAGTTAATAGCTTCGCTGCAGGCTCAAGTAGAGGGAGAAGCAAAATATAAAACAAAATACAGAATCTGGATTGACACTCTCTGTTGCCCTATTGAGCTCGGAGGAAAGCTTATTGCACTTGAAAGGATCGCTAGTGTATACAGAAATGCAGCTCATGTCCTTGTTCTTGATGCTTCTTTAACTGCATTTGATTCACAGACCACACATCCTGCCGAGCTATTGCTGAGGGTATATGGGGCGTCTCCATGGATGAGACGACTTTGGACCCTTCAAGGTATACTAGCATGGACCTTCTAAGCTGTATCTTCTGTCCTTGAGCTAATTCAGGCCGCTTTAATAGAAGGTGCGCTCACGAAGAGTCTGTATATTCAATTTGCGGATACTGCAGTTAGCAGCTATGCATTACTTTTTAAACTCTTTGCCGCTGGTAACGCTGATCCTCGTTACATGCGAATATGGCAGGATATTACGAATGCAGTGAGTAGTTTGTTATTCACTTTTTACTACCTGAAAGACGCAGTCTAATAGCAATGTGATACAGTACAATGAACTGCAAGGGTTTTTCGGTGAGAGAGGGGATGTGATAATGAATCAGTCACCACTCGTCAATCTCCAACGCGCATTGCAATTCCGTACAGTATCTGTTCCGTCTGATGAACCGCTGTGTATATCTACTTTAATGGGTCTCGACACAAAGTATATTGCTGCAGCTCCCAGCGCTGAAACTCGAATGGTTCGAGTTTGGGAGCTCTTGGCCAAATCGCTTAGAGGATTTTCACCTCGACTTATATTTTACGCTGATGAAGTGCTCAACACTCCTGGTTGGCGATGGGCTCCCCGCAGTCTGTTGGGTTCCTCTGTCAAAGATCCTGTCATAGGTATAGACGAACGCGTGCTGCGTCTCGCTGAAAATACCAATCTTCAAGGTATACCCACACCTCTAGGTCTGAAAGTGACTTTGCCAGGATGCCGCCTTATCCCTCTTCCTCTCGTGCCTGGTATTTCATTGCATCCATGGCCTGGGGCTATTAATCCTACGGAAGACCAGATTATTATTCGCCAAGAAGAAAGCGGTCAATGGTATCGAATAATTGATTGGTACCGTAGCAAAAAGCTTGCATCTTGGACAGACGATGAGAAGTCGACTTTCGACCGAGAGCAAAACAATCCTCTCTGTAGAGAGATAGATTCTGGGAAATGCGTCTTGATTTATGATGAAATATCTAGAGTTGATGGCACGTTGGTAGCATGCATGGCTCAGGTTGACAAGATTCACAAAGGCTTTGAGCATGCCTCGATCACTGCCAAAGAACTAGAAACTGGTCTAAGAGTTCATCGAAAGAGAACTGTGATCATGTCTCTCCTCAGCAATGAAGAAATACGAATGATGACAATTTTTAGAGAACTTGCTATGGCTGTGGCAATTGATCAAGAAACGTCTAATTTGTTGATGATCAAGGATCGCGATGGCGAAGAGTGGAAGAGCTGCATGGTCAAAGTCAAGAATAAGATGAAAGAAGTAGTAGCGGAGGCATGGAATTCCAACCCAGAACTAACTCAAGCCGTAAAGAACACAATTGGTCTCGATATGGAGGAGTTCATATGGGCGTTTATCCCTAAGATCTTCTCTCACGATGTTTTCATAGATGAGATGCCCAGTGAGCAGATTTGGTTCGTCGATTAGATATCTAGATGCGGGCCTCGAGTTTCTTGCAAGTAGATTTATCAATGATGAGGCAGAAGGGGGAAATCAACAATGGCCTGCCGACTAGCAGAGAACTGCTATGGTCAAGAGAAGGTAGTTTCCATAGGAAATAACTCAATTTCTCAGGACAATATATGTTACGAGCAGGCAGCGATATTAAGTACCATCATTTATTCTGACATGACCTAACAAATTGCCCTAATTAGGTCGGACTATAAATGTGATTAGATGGACTCCGAACTAGGAATGAATTGAGAGAGAAGGGAAAACAATCGCCATAAAAGAAGATTATCATCAAATAGTGAAAACTTCAGAGTTAAGATAATTAAGTTCAGCTGTGAGTCGTCTGCATCGTCTCGATGGACGATGCTGAAGAGGTGTAGGTCGCCCAGCGTCGTCACAGATCACGCAGGGTGGCATCTAGAACAATGTATTGGCGTAACTCGAGCTATATTATGAGGAATAAGCTACAGCTACCTATATATATGTCTCGCGACGTATTAAACTTTATGACGATTAATCGAAGCGTCAAAGATATCTTAGAACGGGGCAACATTGCCGGCCCAAGATATACTCCCTTCTCGTGCAATTAATTCGGTCTCACAAATTCACAATCTCATTCCCGGATACAAATTATGCTGCGATCCTAGAAAACCAGTATGTGAATTAAGTGCTTTAATATAATATAGCTTCTTATCTTCCCAAATCTCGAATATAGAAAAGAGATGCTATTTGTGTAAGGTTTTGTAAGGTTTGGGCCACTTGGTGGTAGGCAACCACCCCAAACCCCCACGCTATGGACGAACGAAACACTGGATGCAGAAAATATATCCTTGGTTCATCTGACACGGCAAACAAAAAAGGCATTCATGGGATTAGACGCATATAGTGAAACAGTGGTATGCATCTAAGTATGCCTAGTCATAACCAACCTGTAAAAAAAAAAAAAAGTGGTCATGACCAGCTTCGGGGCCCATTCAACGGCATTCGGTAGCCCTCATAACAAATAAGACTTACAAACTCGCTCCAATATCTAAGCCAACCGTGCCCTTACTACCAAAAACCGGGGATCCTACCTCTGCACGCGCGAAGCCCAAGGTCGAGGTCATCTCCACGGCGCATATATGAAGTGTCAAGTCCAGGCTCCCTTAGTGGTGCCAAAAAGCTGATTGTTTAGCAGTACTCATGCAAAGAAGTTAAGAATTCTCCCTAACAGACCTGGAAGACATAAATACTAGTGGCGAATTGGGCAGAGATTTCCAATTGTAAAGCCTCTCAAATAGAGTCAAAATACGGAATAAAAGATGGGATGAACAGAGTGTGATGCTCAATTTTTTGTGGCTACACTGAGATAAATTCTTCTTAGAGTTTGATGCACATCTCTAGACCCTTAGAGTAAGGAAGTGTCAGACTCGTATAAGCATTTGTCGTAGACCTCAAGTGACACAGTAATTCCTTATATCTAGCAGCAGAAGTGACCGAATTGTCGATGATGACCACAGCTCCAGACCTTAATTTTGGCTCCAGAAGCTTCAGGGCGGGTAGAGCAACAGGAGCCCAGACTGAATAAGGTCAGATGCAATTACTTTGATGAGCACGAGGCCCAACTTACTATCAAGTAGAACAAGATCAATCTGCGGAATATTACTCTTCAATGTCTCTAAGAGATCCCCTTCTCTCAAGTCGATATGGCGTGTCACAAGGTCGTCTCCGGCCTCCTTCCAATATTGGCGAGCCCTCAAGGTTTTGGTATGCTCTTTTTCAGTAGCAATAACTTTACCCTCACCGCCCAAAAGGTCGAGATTGCTTCCCACTGCCAGCGCAAGGTATATAGTACTCACACCGAAACTGGTACCGATTTCAGCGATGTTGCGAGCCCCGGTCGCTCTCGCAAGTTGATAGACAAATTGACATTTGTCTTGATCCAAAGCGATAAATTTATCTCGCATCAAATCATCAAACCCTTTTGAAGAGATCAAATATGTCGATGGAAGAGCGGCTTCCTGTGTAAGAGACTCCTGGTGCAGACGATTGAGCAGCGCGTGGACATGATCAGGTGCCACGACGGGGTTTGGAGATGGAGCGGACATGTCTCAGAAGATAATGCAGTCGCGAGTGCTTTTCTGTTCGGAAAGGATAAGACCCCTCTTCTGGTTATGAAAGAGTGAATACAATTAAATTCTCAAATGTGTTGCGTCTTATGTCCAATTATGGAGGCATATACCACTGCCCTATTAGCTTAAATACGTATCCAAGTGATAAATACTGGTCGGCTGTGTCGGCACTCGGCCGGACATAGCTCTTTGGACTCGGTCCTATGTGATCCGATCCAGAGGAGCCTCCCACTATAAGTATTATTTAAAGCCCTAAGATCTTTCCACGTATGCATTAACACATACGCAAGAGAGGCCCGCTTCTTCTTTTAAATCCAGGCAGTCTTTTATACATATCCTGTACTTTATGCCCGTTATTTTCGTTCCCTGAGCCGAAGCCGAGACATCTGATCTAATAGTGAAGAAAGATGCGGGGTAGCAGAACGTGTGCGGAGTATAGAGCAACAGAAATCAGTTTCATCCCTTGGCAATGGAGCTGATTGTTCGAAGCATTCGGATATATATCTATATCTAAACTTACAGATTATCATAGCCGACTCCGAACAGCTAAGGATAGATAGTATACAGCATATTGTTAAGCAGCATGTCTGATCATATAATGAGCCCACGTAAACGGATAAGATACCAACTACCGAGTGGGGAGGCGATGGGTCAAGCTCTGCTACGTTCTCAATAGTCATGATTGTCAATCATTCAGCCTCGTCCATGCTGAGAGGAAGTTTTGTTTCATTTTTGGTATCATCAATCATATCAAAGCGTACAACATATCGTGTGTTATTAGTCCAAGATAGGCAGCAGTCCCTTATCTTGAGCGTCCTTCACGGCCTGGTTGTAAATCTCCACCTTCTCTTCGTACTCTTTGATCAGGTCCTCTTGCGATTCCTCCCGCTTGCCGGGAGAGGCATCACCACCGCCAAACGCTCTCACGGCAGCGTAGTAAACGTCGGCAAGAGCTCTGCAAACCGATTGCACGCTTGACGACTGGCACTGGAAGTAGAGGCTGCAACCCATCTTGTTTAGTATATCACCTCCATTGGTAGTCTGCATTGATTAACTTACTCAGATCTGAAGTTGTTGTCGATATTGAGCTTGCCGCTATCTGTGAAGCGATTCTGGAGGCGGTAGTTCTGATAACCAAAATCGTGGCGGTTACAGGCAGGAACAAAAGGGAATCCAAACGGATTATCCGGTGAGCTGGTGCAGCCATCAGACGACCAGTCCAGAGTAGGAGGGTTCTTTGCATTGCGACGACTAATAAAATCAGGGAGAGTTATGCTGAATAGAAGTTGGTCCGTAATAGCTGCGAGACTGCTCTGGCGTCGAGCCAAGGCTCCATCAGAGGCTGGCAACGCCAGAACTGCTGGAGCAAGGGCAACAAAAATGGCTGCGAGCTTCATACTGGAAAGAATGTCTCCTAGTTATCAATGACGATTGCTTAAGTTACAAGTCTAGCTCAGCATATGGAAGATTCCCCCAAGCCTAAGAGCGAACCACGGCCTCTTATATAGTCATCTCCAATTCCGTTCTCAGAGTCATTTGTCATACGAGTACTGCGTCCGAACGGCCTCAGCGCCAGTGAACGAATCGGGAAGCTTGGAATTATCGTAGAGCATATGCCGAGAGGACAAACTTCCAAGCTGTTTCCTTCGCTCATCGACCTGCCTGAAATAGGACGTTCTAATAATATGCCAAGAGCCTTCATTAGAAGCCTTCCGCATCCCGAATGGTGGCCGGTTGCCCACGGACGGCTCTGCCCTTCCTGGTTGGGCGGCACCGGTACGGGCCCGGTCACAAGAATGGCAAGGCGTCGGCTCGTCCACATGTTTAAGGACAGCAGTGCGGGCGATCCAAAAGATGCATCTCAGATGCGCGAATAATTTTGTCCTTTGCTAGTAGCTTAAACACTCTGCCCAGTAAGAAAAAAGCACCGAGCGCATGGTTACGGTTGCGCCTTGAGCCAATGAGAGAACTATTACGAATCCCCTGTATAGATCCTATAAGCGATTCACAAGTGTTCGTCTCGAATTATGTGATGCAATATGGCCTCCGAGTCTTTTGCCAAGCGCTTTTAACGCGGAGAACCTTGTCAAAGACCACGCTCTGTTACATTTAAAGTGCTGAGCCAAGCCGTCTACTACGCAGTGAGGTATCGGGCCAAGTCAAATGACTGTACTCCGTATTTTAATCGCCGTGCTAATCCTTTTAGCGGCTCATTACCGCCGAAGCTGCATGTGAAGTTCGCTTAGCAGTGTACTAAGGTCCCCTGGTTTTATAGCATATGGATCTCCAAGACTCGTACAGCAACGTTTTCTTTCTTAAAATTGTTATTGGTAATTTTAGTCAGCAGTTGATCGGAATCTTCTTGAAGGTAATGCCAAAATTCTGAGTCTACCCATCACCGCATTGTCGCGCTGGGGTTACTCTTCGTGGCTTCGTGCTTTCTCCTCTCTCATACTAGGCGGCTATATTAGCTATCTTCCAATATTGAAGCTATGCGCCTTAAGCAACATTTGATGAGTGTATAAAGCTTATACAAAAGTCTAGGCTCGGTCGTTATTACCCCATATAGCCAGCTGATCGCCGATACTTGATGCGTAGATAGAAACTCTTAATGAGGTCAACAAGATAATGCACGGATCTTACGAAGTACCCGCTATACGTGATATTAGACGTCAAAGCCGCACGACTCCCACAGTCAATTTTTCCCAGTATATTTTGGTCTCCAGTCCATGTAAATATCTTTTCTCCATAGACATATGATATACGGCATATATGAGAAGAAAGCTTTATTGGTATCCCAAAATTACATGCTATTCTCATTGTTCCAACATACTACTACCTACATTATTTGCTCCCTCTACCATGCATTTCAAATCATTCCCGTTCTTTTATCAAACACCTTTACGAAGACTTGCATCAGTGCAAACGTAGCGTAAAATTTCCAAGTAAATGATGTACCGTTCCCGTCGTATAGCATATTCTTTTCTATCATCGTGTTTATATAGATATTATTATGAAATTCGCCAGTAATTTATAGTCCGAATCAGAATCCCCTAAAGTACCGTGCCACGAATAACAGTAAAAAGAAAGGCTAATAATTTAGCATTGTACCACGACCAGGGATCGTCCAATTTGTAGCACAACGCAACTCTTTTCTTTATCTACCCTTTCAGAGTCTGCTACAGAATCGCAATCTCTGTGTGACGATGAAAACGATGACGGTAGTGGCGGTTTCCAAAGTGATATCGATGGCACAAACAACATCTACGAAGCATAAGATCCGATGTGAGATAACTCCCCCAAGCATCCACTCCCCGTTGCACCTATGCTGTCGAAAACAGGTATCCTATGGTTACCTACAAAGATCGGCATTATCTCATGCACACCAGGTCGGCTTACGCCTCAAGGACGATCAGTCGTTGTACACCTTGAGAATGTTTCGGCGCACTTACAGAGCGAAACTTGAGCTATCTCATTATAGTGTGACACGAAAAAGAATTATTGAGTAAACCCAAACATGAACTTGATCCTTTTCTTGTTCCTTTTCTTGTTCCTTTTCTTGTTCCTTTTCTTGTTCCTTTTCTTGTTCCTTTTCTTGTTCCTTTTCTTGTTCCTTTTCTTGTTCCTTACTATGTAGCCCTCAAAACGGATCTCTATGGCCAGGAGGTTTCTGATCAGAAACGCAATATGCAATTGCCTTGTCGCCAGGTCGTCTAGCTCGGTATTTGTTGCTGGCAGTAACGCTAAGAAAAATACAATAGTTATTCTAAGCACCCAACCCGAGCCATTTCAGCCAAGTATCGTTATGAACAATGGCATGATTGAGTTTTTTGACGCTGAACTTCCGAAAAGATTCCAGTACGTACACTACTCAGCTCACGTAATAATGGTAACGTACGCACGTATTTAATGCACCGAACTGAGTCCAGTAATATTACGGAGTAAGAGACGCACACACCATGCAACATCGACCCCGCCAATGCAAGCATTAAGCACCCCGCTATGCTTAATACTGAGCACATGCACAAAAGGGATCGATTTTTCTTTTGGCTATATCTAGGAGCCGTCAAGTCTCCAATCTGTTGTTCATTGTTTCTACGTGAAGCATTGGAAGCAGCTGATTCGCGGGCTCTTTGATCTTCCTCATCAGCCTCAATCTGACTGGTCACAATGCCTTTCATCCATTGCGTCCCGTGATTGAGGGAATTTTGCACCCACGGTAGCCATTTCCCTAGCGAGGTAGCTAATGCTCCTCCATAGTCGTACAAAATCCCAGTAGCCCGCTCCGTCAAGCTGAACCAAATGCTACTAGTATTCATCGCGGCGCGGGGTCGGTATTATGTGGTATGGGGCGGAGATCCTGGACGCGCTTGAGCGCCTCTATAAGGCAGTTAAGTTGACCTTTAGCCACGCGACCTCATGTCCGTTTTTGGGCAAAAAAATCGCATCTTGCAGATGAATAAATTTTGATCTCTGCTGTGCTTATGGACACAGTACTCCACAGGCAATCCCATAGAATGATAGCATAAAGATCCCTTGGAAGACGGCAGGTTGTACGGAGTATTGAAAAGAGCTGCCTGAATGGCGAAACCAATGCCACTGGATCATCCAACTGGGAATGTAAACCATGACTCAGTTGCTTTGCAGGAGAGGCAAGCATCTATTCGAGTAATTATGCACCCATCTGGCACAGATACGCCTAAGAAATCTTACCATTCAATCTGCCTAGTGGAAGATTGCCACCTCTTAGGGGCACGGTGGAGGTTTCTAAGACATACAGCTCCAAAAAAAAAAAAATATGGCGATACTACGCACGGAATACATAGTATTAGCACTATCACCAGCATCTGTGGTACAAGTCACGCATCTAACCACCCATTCACTAAATCGTACAGATATGCTCGGTACGTAAATAACACTTGCGTTTTTATTCCGATAGCATTTTATGGGCAGTGTATGTCACCAACTTTGTAAACCACTCGTCCAGCCCAATCTGCGGAGCGCATGTATTAGGCGACAGCTCTCTTGTCAAGGATACAACTATGGGCTCCAGTATGGCAGCGTTAGCTCGCCATCGACCAGGGCGGATCCACGATGCGCTGCAGCATGAGCATGCATCTTTCTTGTTACAGATAGGCTCCGGCGTTTAGCTACATCTCGCATCAGTCGACTTGGTGGTGGGGACGTATGCAATGTAAAGCTTGCTTCTGCAGTCGGAACGGAGCCGAATTTCAATGATAAGGCTTCGCACATCAGCTCTCACTGGCTCAGAACTCCACGTACATTGTTACAATTGGCCATCATCTTATCTGCAATGCTGTCTACAATCAACTTCACTTGCAGGGCTGTGTAGTACGGGGTCTGATGCGAAGAATTACATATACACAGCGCGTTCTCGTCGTGTGGTGGTGTAGCAGTGGACCTTACCGGGGCAATTGGAAGAGGCGGGACGTATCACCTCCTTGCAATAGTGGCTGATTATCAGATGCTCATCATTGTGAGTTGGGTGTTTGCTTTTTTTATTGAAGTGAGACATATCTATGGAGTACGACAAGCTATCCAAATTTGCTAGTCTCCTCGCTGTCCCGCCATCACATCCCATGACCTACTGCGTCGGGTGTCATCTCCTAGTGCAGCACAGGTCTACGGACATATATTCAAGTCAATATATAGACCTTGTCGTACCGGCAATCAAGCATTCAGCCTCCAGAGGATAGAGATATGGCCCGCCATGATGTGGATATGTAGTTCGGCATCTTGTTCCGGGAGGCGGCCTCCCTTCCAATTATCAGCAGTCTCACCCACCCAACCGTTTCACAGATCCTGTTCCCGCCTCTCTTTTTTGGCTACCAAGATTCAAAGTATTAATATCATAGCCCTCCTTCATACTCCACGACAAGAACACTGACAGATCTCAGTTCTTTAGAAATTCTTCCCGCCTAATTCTCTCTCACTTACCATCCAGCAGGCAGTTGGCTGGAAGTCTATATGATGGGTCGTCCATCAGAAATGGGAACATGGCCATGGCGCTCATCAGAAGGGTTAGTGACCTTCGCGGTCGCATTTGCGGTATTCACGGTGAATAATGTCACTCTTGGGTTTGTGTCAATTCTGGAGAAGAGCGCAGTCTGATAATCGAATCATAGGATGGTTTGGTATATGATTTAGTTATACCATTTTTACCTGAGCTTTTCACTGGTCGGCTGAAGACACCACCGGAAGAAGGTTTGCATAAACCACACCCCGAGCTTTATGGAGAATTCTAAGTTTTGCTGACGTGGTAATTGGCCAAAGTCGATAATTGGGCTGCGCTGTCCCTCGAGTCCTTCGGAATGGCATTGCTTATCACCAACTGTAAGTTCATTAATTTCTCACTAAGCAGCAGCTTGGGGTCTGATTGCTCCATGGCAGGGGTTGCTGGATACATCGCAGATGGAAGCGTCTCGAAAAGTCGTCCGTTTCTCGTCGGCATCGGCGTTATGCTCATCGCCACTCTACTCTTCTTTCTGAGTACTGATCCATACCTTATCATTTTCGCTCGGGCTTTGCAAGGAGCCTCCGAAGCCCTTGTATGGGTATCAGGGATCGCTTTTCTGGTCTCACAGGTAGACGAGATTAATTTGGGGGTGTGTATGGGTTACACAACTCTAGGTGCCACAATCGGCGAGCTGATCGGTCCCCTCCTTGGGGGTTACCTGTACGAAAAACTCGGACACTGGGCTGTGTTTGGTGTAGTAGAGGTCGTGATTGCGGCTGATATTGTGCTTCGACTCCTTGTCAAGGAGAAGAGCCCAGAATTCAAACTGCAAACCCAAGTGGATACATTAAAGGGACTCTCCGAAACAGATGGTCTGTTGGAAGCCTCAGCAGGACTATCTAACGGAACGATAGATAATACCCTTTCAACGGATTTGGAGCATGGGGAAGAATATGGCCGATCAGCACTTTCTGGGACTACCAACCACGAAGACGACTACGATGCTGTATCCGCATTGCGAACTTTGGGTTGGAACTGGCTCTCCAGCGTCGTCGGAGCGGCTATTGCGTGTGTAGTTCGATCTGCATTGGAAGCTGTAAGCCCATTATCCAATCACACCTTTACAAATATTTGACTAAGAATCTTTTAACAGACTATACCCATATACGTCCTTCGCCATTTTGGTTGGACTTCATCTGCTGGTGGCGGCGTCATGTTCGCTCTGCTTTTACCCATGGTGGGTGGCCCATGGGTTGGCAAATCTACAACTTTACACGGCCCTCGATGGTTTAGTACTATAGCATCGCTGGCATGTGGTGTCTTCATGATTACCTTAGGCTTTCTTACAGGCGACGATCCGAGAACTCAGGCCCTCTTCGTAGTAAATATAGGGTTTATTGGCCTCTGCATCTCCCTCGGTACGACGACTCAAACCACCGCTATCTCCGCAGCTGCACAGAGAGCCGAAATCCTGAGAAATCGCATTCGAGCCAGCGGCATTGAGCTAAGTTGGGGGTTAAGGCTGCTAACTCCAGGAATGATGCTGAGCGGCCTGAGCACAGCCTGGGCTTTAGGTCTTTTCCTTGGCCCTACTTGTGGCAGCATTTTCCACTTTAGCACAAATCAAGAGTGGATGCACTTATGTTGCTTCCTGGGAATGATCTGTTTGGCGACGGGGTTCTACTGCTCCCTTACATGGAAAACTTGGCGGTAGATTACTTTCCCAAATCTGTGCGTTGGTCGTGCAGCGGCCGACAATGATTTATGAGCATGAGTCAACGACGAAATCACACGCATCAAATTTGCCAGACAACCGGATGAAAAATACGAAAGTTGAGCAAGAAAAATATATTAAAAAAAAACAAAGCGTAATAGCAATTGCACGTTTCGATCGTGCGACCTCCGGGTTATGAGCCCGGCGCGCTTCCACTGCGCCAAATTGCTTTGATCCGCTTTGTTGGATGTCGATGCTTGTAAAATTGCTACGTATGGATGGAGAAGTGGATGTGAAAAAATTCGCCTTTACAGTGGAGAATAGCGTCAGACAATACGGAGTCGCAGGTCTCAACGAAAATGGAACATGTGAATTTCTATGGTACACGGAAAATTATGACGAAGGTGGGAAATAAACTAGGTGATTGCCTTTTATGGCATACAAACTTGGGTTTTGCACTCTTACTATTCATTGGCCATTAGCCAATAGTGATTTTCCACTCGCTCCTCAACTACACTGACATTGATACCTGCGATCGCGTCTATAGCTCAGTATAAGAACCGCTTTCTCTTTCTCTCTCTTTCATTACATAACTTTTATCTTAATATCCTCTAATTTATCCATGAGTAACCTCAAAATTTGACTCAAAATTTGAATGCCTTGTATCTGACCTCAGATAACCTTGATGTCCGAGTCCATCAAGGTCCACCACCAAGTCATAACCGCACAACGGAGTCTGGCGGTATGAACCTGGCACGTCGTAGAAATGCACCTCACGTTATCGTAAGAGCTGCAACATTCATACCATCAAGGTTCTCAATAATACATTTAGCAATAAAGAACCAGCAAAATAATAGACAAGCAAGGCTTCATTCATCTCCTCGTTGTACAGCCTCTTCTTCTGATTCTCAACTGCTGCCGGCTTTTCTCCCACGGCATAAAATTACTCAGACATTTCACTTTAAAATAACAATGGGTGAAGAACGCCATGAAATATACGATGTCATCATCATCGGCGCTGGTCCTTGTGGTCTCTCAACAGCGTCTCGACTCCGTGAGCACACGCCAGCCGCTCTTTTTACGGACGAAGAACATCGCCGTTACCATTGGATTGGTAAATATGGCAAGCAAGTAAGCCTCAAACATGTAAGAAGTGGCAAAATATCGCAAGCCCGCCATTCTACCACTCCTCGGCCCGAGTATAAGATGCTCGTCCTGGACGCTACGGACGACAAGTGGCTCGGCCGATGGAACCATCTCTTCAAGACATACGATATCTCACATTTGCGTAGCCCGATGCTTTGGCATGTGGACCCCCTTGATAGAGATGCACTTCTGGCTCACGCATACGCTCATCAACGAGAAGATGAGCTAGTTGAGATCCGCAATTGTGTAGGAAAAGAGATTAGCAAACATGCCATCAAGAAGATGGCCAAGTGCCGAGCTTGTGGTGGCAAGTACGTCAACTCCATTTAGTCAAAATCGATAACATAGAGGCTTATAATAAGAGCATAAGACAAGAAGCACGCATCACCATCAACCTTAGAGAGCGAAACGACTACTATACACCGTCTCAATCCCTCTTCCGCGACCATTGCAACCATGTTGCTGACCGGTATAATCTTGGAGGGCAGCTCATTCGCAAAGAAATCCTGCAAGACATTGACTATGGCGAAGTTCATGGCGTTTCGATAGACGGCACAAAACTTTTCACTCTCACAACAAACATGACTCGGAATTACTATGCTAGAACCGTCGTTCTCGCTGTCGGTCCAGCAAATACTCCCAAGATTCCATTCCTTCCATCTCTGGTTCCTACAACTAACAATACGCTTCCTCAAGCATGCCACAGTATGCAAATCAAAGAATTCCCCGATCCCCTTATTCAATCGCGCATCGATGCTGGCATTTCTACGAATGTTCTCATCATTGGTGGCGGCCTTACCTCCGCACAGCTCGCCGTGCTTGCCCTCCGACGAGGTGTAACCAAGATATGGCACCTCATGCGTGGGCCACTCCGCGTCAAGCATTTCGATGTCGACCTCTCATGGATGGGTAAATACAAAAACGCCGAGCAAGCGCGGTTTTGGTCGGCTGACTCGGATATCGAGCGCCTTGAGATCATTAAGGAGGCGCGCGGTGGTGGCAGTCTCACACCTCTTTTCTACAAGAAACTAAAAGCATGTATTGCATCAGGAAATCTCGAGCTTCATACTCATACAGCGCTTTTGGATGCGGAAATAAAGGAAATAGACGGATCCCGTCTCTGGTCGATCAAGACAGATCCCCCCATCGCAGACATGCCTTTATTTGACTACATATACTTCGCTACAGGCATCCAAACAGATTTTGCTTGCCTACCATACCTCCAGACCATGCTACGGAAATACCCTATTCACGGCCATGGTGGATTTCCCTGTATTAATGAGGATCTCATGTGGAAAGATGAAATCCCCCTATTCTTAACCGGAAGGCTAGGTGCTCTCCAGCTTGGACCAGCTGCGCCGAATATTGGAGGTGCGAAAATTGCTGCAGAGAGGGTGGCGTGGGCTATTGAAGATAAGATTGGATTGAATCTACTGCAAGAGTTAAACGGTCGTGACGATGGGTTGGTGAATTATCTCTCAGGGCATGGGAATATGTACAGCATTTTACAGGATGAGGAAACCCAGTAATGACGCCAGCAATACGAGAGACACAGAACAGTGGGGGGATTCAGATCACACTCTCGTACACCAACAGAGTACTGTTATCGTAGTCGAATTTGTATCAGCCATGCAAGGACTCTACCTCTTATCATTAATCATGTGTATCTTGGAAAAATAAACCTTGTGGCTCACTTCAAATTATTCACCATCAACGGCTCCACCCAGACATTACAACGTCTCAATACCGCCCGCGGCAATATCCACTTAAGCTCGCTCAAGATCACCGCTGCTATCATGCAGGCCTGTGAGATGACCATCCTTCTGCTTAATCATAATGTGCTTCTGCAAAGCGGCACGTGGTGGCCACTTGGCATCAAAGACCTCATCCAACTCCTCCAGAGTGCGACCACGGGTCTCAACACCAAACACGAACCAGCAGAAGCCATATATGAGATTGAGGCCAACAAAAATGAGGTAGTAACGCCAGTCGATTGCCTCAAGTGCTACAGCAGTAACATAGGTGTTGTAGAGGTTGGCGCAGTTGGACATAATGACGTGCTGTGGGGGGAGAAACAAACTGGTTAGCAAAGTTGACACTCATAGAAAAACGTGCCGGTTTATGGAATGAAGGTGGAATGAGGTTGAACTTACAACTCCCATACCCTTGGCACGGGCAGGGGTAGCCAGAACTTCGGCGCAGTATGTGGCAGTGAGAGGGGTGTACACAAACGAGTAAACACAGCCAAAAAGGAAAATCTGAAAGGGCGTCACCGTCAGCACATATTGTAAGAATACAGCACATTTGTTATTAGGCCCAGATCAGCCATCACTCACCATAGCAACACCGCCGTTGGAGTACGCCGCGCTAATGCCATCAGAACCGTGCTCAAACTTGCTGGAGAATCCGGTGACGGCAGCGAATAGACCCGCAAGGACGATACTTCCGATCCAGAGCTTAGTGCGACGGCCGATAGCATCATTGGTAGCAGAGCCAGCAACAGCACCGGCACAAGAAACGATTGAGTTCGCAAAGGTAAGGAGCAGTCGGCGATCAGTTGAGACAATGCCAAGAAGCTTATACATGGAAGGGAGGTAGTAGGTCAAGACAGAGTTTCCAGACAGCTGAGCGAAGAATGACATGAAAGACATCATAGTGAATCGCCAACGGGAGTTGCGGTCCTTAACCAAAATCCAGAAGTTCCATACGCTAGACGCCTTCTGCAATTCGATTGAGGTCTCGAATTCGCGCAGCTCAAGCTGGACCATGGGATGATTAAGGTCACCACCGCCGTGATATTTGGCCAAGATCTCAGCAGCCTTTTCTTTCTTGCCCCACATAGTGAGCCATCGGGGGGATTCGGGAATGAACATTGCACCGACAAGGATGACGAATGGAGGGATAAGCTGGAGGCCCATGGGAAGGCGGAAGGCGAGGGTGCTGTCGTTCTTATTCGAGGCATATGCGACTCCAGTAGCAAGAATAGAACCGGTGTAGAAGACTATTTGAAATCGCCCTTTTGTTAGCAATCTATATGTAACTTAATAGTCTCACAACTATTGATAGCGCAGTTCCAATAAGATGAGAAAGGAGCTCCACATACAGGTGTTATAGTAACCAACGACACGGGCTCGCCATTGGGGAGGGGCCAGCTCAAGGGCGTACGTAGGAGCAGAAGAGGTTCCAATGGAGACACCAAATCCAAGAACAAAACGACCTCCAAGGAGGTAGGCATCGGTCTTAGAGGCAGTCTGAACGATGGCGCCGACCATGATAAAAATAGCACCTGCCATCATTCCGGCACGACGACCAAAGCGATCGCAGATGGGGCCGGTGAAGACAGAACCGACCATGTTGCCGATGGTGTAAATCATCATGATGCTGCAGAATAAAAGATGCTACGTGAGCCATGGCAAACAGTGGTGGCTTTCAACAGTGGGATAACCTACATGCCGGTGGCAGAGCCGAGTTCCGTGTGGTGGAAGTAAGTCTGATACTGCGTCATAGCATTGATGGCGCTGAAAATGGACTATTTTTTTTTTTGGCCAACTATTAGCTACCCTGTCTCAGGCTCTGACTACTGTCATCAATGCCACAAAGATTATCTTCACTTACACCATCGAAACCAGATGCCGTCGCGTTCAACGCCGCCACAAGGAGAATAAGGTAGAGTTGAATGGTGGTCTTTGACCAGGGATCCATTGGCGCCGCAGTGACTGTCTCATGGTAGTGCGTATTGCCCTGGACTTCGGTGACGTTTCCAATAGCGGTTTTGTCAATGATATCGCCATTGATCGAGCCACGGTCAACGACCAGCTCAGGCCGTGATTCGTCTTTCTCCGTCATTGCTCCGATTCACTTTGTCGCTTCTCCTTCTATTGGATCTTGTTTTTTGCAGAGCTCGTAGACAAACTGCGCGCTACTACGAGTTAACAGCAGAGTCCGGATGTCGGCAAGCCAGAAGGAGAGATGGGATGCTGATGAAGGGAGGAGATCTACCCAAGACTGACAGCGGGCCAAGATCTCTTTATGGTTTCGCTCAGCCAAGTGAAGGGTAGTACCCGGTGGTGGCAGCAGACCGAGCAACGGCTATGTCTCTCCCATGCTCCA
Organism: Trichoderma brevicompactum; assembly: GCA_003012085.1. NCBI lineage: Eukaryota > Fungi > Ascomycota > Sordariomycetes > Hypocreales > Hypocreaceae > Trichoderma > Trichoderma brevicompactum. Next base: position 21,852 of record PXNZ01000247.1, on the reverse strand, counting down.
CGACGGGCCACGAGGCAGTCCCAATTCTGACAAGGGTATGTAACAAAGCAAGCTGTAGGTTGCAATTCATCATCCACTCGGCTCAAAAAGTAGCAGCAATGGCCTATCTCCTTACCATAAAGTCAGTTCTCAGAAGAGCAGAAAAAGCGCCACAAGTTTTGGTCTCCGCAGTTTCCCCCCCATCTTTCATCCCCCCACCGAGCGCCAGGGATCAATAAGCACTCGAACCATTAGGCTGGGTCTAGGGCTAGCGGCGGCAAGACTTTGGAGACGCGGAGAGACGGGGTAAAATTGTCGTCGATACGGAGCGCATGCGTGCAAAGTACCATATATGGTTTAGCTGTGGTGAGCGGGCAGCTTGCTGGTGGACTTACCTCACGGCGATGAGACCTTGTCGGCCATTCACTATTTTCTTTTTCATCCACTGCGCGGGGGCAGCTTCACAAAGGGATAATGCAGAGTAGGCTGATGCATGGATGCATCGCATCTTCAATGAGGCTTAAATGGCGTTCCATCATTAAAGGGAAATCGAGCTGAGCGATGCTCAGCCACGATCAGCATTCAGGTACAGAAGCACGAACCGATTGCACGTACATGCTTTTGGACCTTATCTTAACGCAGAATGGCGGCTGACCCCCACAACAACAATTCACCGAACCTGGTAAAGAGAGATTGGAGTTTTCCTCTCCTCACGAGTACCACATAGTCCTTAGTACGTAGGCATGCCTGCCTTCTTCTCATAATAAATGGGCTTACATACAGATAGTCGTTGCCCACCAGTAGCCTATTACATACCGATCCGGGGTCGCGCATAAGCAATACGCAGTCTCTCGCATTTGTGTCCTTCTGCATTCATAGTCGTAGCTCCGATAGACGTAAAAAGGATGTACAAAGGGGTGTGGCACACTGCATGGACAAGGACATGGACATGGACATTCTTGTTCGATACATGCATTGCCGTTGGTGGGTTCTTTCCAGTAGCTCCGGCGTCCTCACTCCTCTAGAGACCTTTTATCCGTTTGCTTGCTGCTCCTGATCGGCATTCTGCTCACGCGCCAATCATTCGTTATCTGCGTGCATTTACTTTTCCGAGATATCGAGCGAGACTATGTACTGAGCATCAATTGCCAAATGCCACCGCAGAGGCTCATCAATCATCCTACAGTCGTAGTTTCTCGTTAGCCAGCGACGGCGATAGACCCCACCAATCCAACCCCCCATGCACCACCCCAACGTTGCGAGGCGCCTCTTGGCATGGTCTTGCCTATCTATATTCATTGTCAGCGGTGACAAGAGAGTCCTAATCAGAACGTTTCATCACGGCGAGTCCTGGCGCTGGGCGTTACCCCCACGGATACCAACACGGAGCCCCAAGAGCTCGAGAGCAGCAGAGAGCCCGCCTCGGGCCAGCAAAGCGAGATCCTCGCCTGTCTCTCAAGAGCTGTCAAGCATGGAAACGATCTTGTGGAAGACATTCGCATCTGATTAAGACGGCATTTACATCATATGCTACCTTAGAGCTCCACCCCGTAGCTATTGAGCGCCCGAAATATAATACCAAACGCTTGTCACACACTCTCTTGATTCCCAACTATATTACTACTACGGAGTACTACTCCGTATGACTGCTATTTTTGCATCCCCCATAGCTTCCCCGCACGCGGACGGCGCTCACGAAAGCCCCTAGTATGATCTTGACCAGGAAACGCCCTGTGGTTGGCCCCCCACAGAACAGGGTTACATCTCCACGAGACAATCTTTCCAAAAATATGGGAAGTACAATACATTTGAAGGTGACGATTCGAAAGATTAATTTCAACTTAACTTTGTTTTTGGTTCTACTAGTATTTCTTTTCTCGTTCTTACTTTTAATCGTGGGTCCATCAAATACACTATTACACGCCTCAGTTTTACTGTCATTGTCTCATGCACCTTGTCACCCTTTCCTTACCTCCTTCGACTTGGACCCCCAATACAAGCGTGGAGCTTGCAACCAGATGACTGCCATGAGATAGGAACAAGACCTTGGAGAAGGCTTGACTTCTTGCGGTGGCTCTTGATGGAAGCGTACGCCCTGGTTCAGTATTGTCCAACGCTTAGTTGGTGCTTGCTGCAACATGAGCTTCATCAACTGGAGTTACGAGGGGGTCATGCGGCAAAATGTCCATTAACACGTACTGATTAGGCTTGGTAGCCTTCCAGCTGCAATGCGCATAGTAATATCTCCAGCACCACTTTGCAACACATTCAAATTAGGAATAGAAGCATTTTGCTCATTGGGGAGTGTTGGTCTCAGGCGAGAAATACATTTACCAATACGTTTCAAGGCAGACGAAGCACGCGGTGAACACATTCGTCCGAATGCATAGATGACCTACACGCGGCTGATTACGAATAACATATAACAGGACGGCCTTGGACCACAATGCACGCACGGAGCACGAAACCCACGGTCTAGAGCTGCAAGGTTCGTCGCCGGCACTTTAGTGGTCAAATCCTGATAATTCCGTCATCTGCCGCCGCCTTTGTCGATTGCCCTTTTGCTCACATAGGAGCATTAAGACAATATTGGTGTATTGTGTAATACTTTGAGTGTTTGGTCAACTTGATAGCAGCTCGATGAGCCGGAAGCAGAAAAAGAAATTGGAATCCGCTAACGTATATGGATAGAGCCCTGAGAAATACTCAGCTGTTGGCTCCCATACCTTCAGATATTCGCGACTTTGTGAGAAATGTTCAAGTCCAGACTGTTTCCACGCGCAGATACCAGTTTCGGCAATACGCATTTCCAGATAATGGTTAGCAAAGCTTGCGCATCCAGACCCGGAACGTGACTACCAAGGCTGCTTTACACATTTAAATTTGAACCTTACACGTGGTGTCCGCCAGTTATTCTTCAACACTCGTAGCCATACATATATACGTCATAAAGCGCCGCGTAGCAATGCGATGTGGATGTTCTTCATATGGACATGCCTCGGCATCTCAGCTTCACAGCCGGTGTCCGCAGCAACAGTGTTCCTTTTTGTTATAGATGCTAGCTGATCTGACTGCGGGAGTGAGACAAGACCCGCCATAATGCTGCTAAATGAGTACAGGTAATACTTCCTATTTCCACATGGAGTAAGCTGTCGCTTTGTCCGATAGGCGCAACCAATGTTAAATTTTTTTCCCCGTGTAAAAAAAAAAAGTTTATTACGACTTTGAGCCTCCATCGTAGTAGTCAAACACGATTGTCACAATTCCTAAACGCGACAATCTGCGAGAGTGAAAATCTGAGCTTCAGCACTCGCATCAATTCCGCCCTCCGAATCAATTTTGCCGGTTTTCATTCCGCAGCCAACACGAAGTGCGACGCCACGAGCTTAGACGGCCAATCGCCTACGAGATCCAGTTCCCCGAAAGCCACTTTCTCCCAGCCTGAGCCAGTCTATCCCTCGGCAAACCGACCCATTGGGGGATTTGGGGGACTAGCACTGTTACTTTCAGAGTCTACGGAGTTAGGTTGAAAAAAACAAAGACTCAAAACAAAAAGGAGTAATCAGAGAACCACAACCAACGAACCGAAAACCAAGACAATGCCTTTATTCTCCAAGCTTGCCACCGGCGCCGTGGGTGCCATCCACGTTTATATCGTCGCCCTGGAGATGTTCCTGTGGGACACCCCCCGCGGCCACAAGGCATTCAAGTTGGCCCCCGATTTTGCCACGAAGACCAAGGTGTTGGCGGCTAATCAGGGCCTGTACAATGGCTTCCTTGCTGCAGGACTGTTTTGGGGACTTGCACATCCAGTGGAGGAGTTTGCAGCACAAATCAGGCTGTTTTTCTTGGGCTGTGTAGGAGTTGCTGGACTGTACGGTGCGGCGACGGCGAGCAGGAAGATTTTATTTGTGCAAGCCGTGCCGGCAGCGGTGTCTATTGCAGCCATGATGCTCGGATTTTAAGAGGCCTGAGAGGAATATATCATAGCGCACTTGGGCATGATGTATTTATCTAGAGAAAACACTTCAGGACGAAGCGGCGTGTGTGTGTTCAACTTCGCCAAACCATTGTTCATGTAGTAATTAGCTTTAAGCCCCCGCAAGATTTTCAAGAGGCTATTCAGTTTTATAGAAGATCAAAAAGAAATTCAGTATTGTTGAGTTCTAATAGGCCATAAAATGAAAGCACAGCATACAAAGAATTATCCTATGCCATCCAAAAATCTTGGGCGGTGTTTTCACGAGCAAGTAAATTGAGGTGGTCCGTGCGCGTCGCGATCGCATAGGTCAGACGCGGTCCATTACATTCTATCAAAGACTAGCAAAGGTGCCACCAACGGCCTCTCGCTACCAATTGATTGCAGGATATTAGAATTATCTTTCAAACCATGCCTGCAGCAAAACGCCAAAGACCGCCAGCTAAAGTAGATTCATCAGCAGGCAAAAGAAGTTCATCTCGCAACATATCTCAATCCACAGAGCTTCAAGATGCCGCGTCGTCAAGTGACGATTCTGACTTTGAGATTGAAGCTGCAGACAGCCCACCTGAGAATGGTACCAAACGGCGGAAAGTAGCCACTGCCTCACGTTCAGCTAAATTGGATGATATCCTCTCTAGAAGACTCTTCGCCCAGGAATCTAGGGAAGCAGCAAAAGAAGAAACATGCCACCCACCTTCACGTCAGCACTCCGTCCTATACCACCGGCCCCTCTTGTTAGACAAAGATGCTGGATCTCAGGGCCGTAAGGCCTTGCTCTCATGGTTTGACTCCGTTAGCGAATCGCGGTCCATGCCGTGGAGGAAAGCTTGGGTGGATCCCCAGACGATATCAGACCCAACCGAGCTTCGAAAGACGCTCGAGAAGCGAGCTTACGAGGTCTGGATCAGCGAAATTATGCTGCAGCAGACTCGTGTGGCTGTTGTCATTGACTACTGGAGTCGATGGATGAGCAAGTGGCCAACAATCCATGATCTAGCAGCGGCCAAGCCAGAAGATGTGCTTGCTGCGTGGAGCGGCCTTGGATATTATAGCCGTGCAACGCGGATTCACGAAGCAGCAAAGCTGGCAGTGAATGACCCGAACATGAAAGGCCTTTTGCCATCCTCTGCAAAGGAGCTCGAGGCGAAGATGCCCGGCGTTGGACGATATACTTCTGGTGCGATTTCGTGCATTGTCTTTGGGCGGCCAGAACCAATGGTCGATGGGAATGTACTGAGAGTACTGAGCAGGCAACTGGGTATACATGGTAACATTAAAACGAGTAAAGCCGTCATTGACACCATTTGGGCTGCGGCAGATGCCATTGTCAAAGCTACATCAGAGTTGGACGGTGATGGCGGGATGGCAAATTCTGAACCCAATGACAGACCGGGAAGATGGGGCCAGGCACTAATGGAGCTTGGCAGCACGATCTGCACTCCGAATCCGAATTGCTCTCAGTGTCCCATTACATCGACTTGTCGTGTTTATAAGGAAGGCGAGCTCAGTGCCAATAAGTCCAAGGAAACCCTCCCCAGGATAGTCGACATTGAAGATGCATGCATCCTATGCGAACCGTTTGACGAGGGCGCCGATAAAAGCGACGAGGACTCAACTCAAGACAAGAAACGCAGCAACGCCAAGAAGACTGATGTGAAGCAAAGCAAGCAACCGACATTGGCAGCATTCGCATTTACGAGGAAGACCGTTAGCAGTTCTTCATCTCCTTCTCCTTCTCCTTCTACCACAGCTTCAGCCCTTGCCAAAGAAACAATAGATGCCATTACAAACTATGCCCGCAAATTCCCCGTCAAGGCCATCAAAAAAGCCGTCCGCGAAGAAGAAACACTTGTCTGTGCCATTCGCCGCAGCGACGGGCACTATCTCATTCACCGTCGGCCACTTAAGGGTCTTTTGGCTGGGTTATGGGAATTCCCCAGCAGACTGCTTGAGGCGTCGGCAAAGGTGGAAAAGAAGAAACGAGAACAGCTGGCTCTGGAGTACGTATCAGACTTGTTACATGGCGGTAAGACTGGAAAAAAGACGATAGCGTACGAGGGCGAACTGGGTAGCGTACCCTGGCTGTTTTCACACATCAAACTGACAATGCATGTCCATCTTTTTTCTGTGGGCGATAATGTTGTTGTAGCAGAAGATGACAAACAGCCCAGGCGGTGGGTGTTCGATGTTGATGCAGAGTCAATGGGAACAGGGATGCGGAAATGCTGGGATATAATAAGGGAGGCAGTGAAGGAGTTGTAATGACAGATAGAGAAAGAAGGGACAGCGGGTAGAGAGTGTTATTACTTCTCAGGAAATAGAAATGGAAATTGGTCGGGTGGATGATGAGAAGGGATACCGGCGTTCATGCAAGCTATGCGACTTATGTTGTTAAATAGAACACTAAATGCACCAGAGAACTACTAGGTTATTAGGGTATGCAAGTAAATTAGGCCAGCTATTACACCGTAATGCCCTTGCTTTTATTTTTAATTGCTAGATGAGCGATCGCGAAGTAGAATCTATAGTAGAATTACGAAGTAATCCAGAGTTTCCAAAGGCACCCATGATAGTTGTCACACGGAGTACTAGAGAGCTACAAAATGAAGAACTTCCCTATAACGACGACCCAAACAGATGGATTCTCCAATTCTTTGAGAGGAGATAAAAATCCATCTCAGGGAGCTTTCTGCTTAATGGGGAAAATTTCGAACAATTTTTACTGATTGAATGATGCTTGCTTGTTTCACATGTCTACAGCAGTCTAGGGTAGGTGACCAGCGGCATTGACAGGTAATTGATTAGCTGGCGAAAGGGGCTGTCGGTGGAGGCTTTGGTGACCGACGATTCGTACATAGTCAGATTTCTTCCCCGCAACCGCCCTTTACTCCCCCAACCTTGAGTATACGCCATCTGTCCTGTCTGCCAAGGTATGTGAAACATTGAGCAGGGAGAGCGAGGCAAACAAGCGGCGGGCTGTGCTGCTTCAAAGAAATGCATGCTCTTGGATCAATGCTAACTCGTCATCTTTGGTAGATCCCGCACGTGCCGTCCTCCGTCGACCGAACCTCCGAACCCGATCTTGGACCCCGATCGGCGGCCCGCCACGAAGAACGGTCTGCTGTGTCACCGTGCCTGTACGGATTACAAAAAGGATACAAAATACACTGAAGAGAGCGAAATCATGTCTGGCCTCGACGCCCCTGATATCGTTGCCGCGTACGATGACGTGCGCAACGACAAGAAGGAGCTCAACTGGATGCTCCTCTCCTATGCAGCGGCTGTGGGCAACAAGTTGACATTGACCCAAACCGGCACCGGCGGGCTGAGCGAGCTTGTTGGGGCTCTGGACGACGGACAGGTGCAGTACGGCTACGTGCGGATCGAGTACGCCAACGACAAGGAGAGCACGCGCGTCAAGTTTGTTCTGGTTATCTGGATTGGCGAGAACACAAAGGTGATGCGAAAAGCGCGAGTTAGCGTCGAGAGCGGCGACGTGAAGAAGGCACTCCAACACCACCACTTGGCGGTTACGGCAGCGGAGCGGTCAGAGCTGAAGGAGGATGACCTCGTGAAGCAATTGAGGAAGTCTGGAGGAGCGGATTACAACGGTGGACGGGGTTGATTTGTTGAACCTGGGGGGAGGACCTAATATTGGGGGTGAATAGGGGGAGGCGGAGAGAAGGACGACGATGTGTGGATAGATAGATAGATTGAGGGGAGCCAAAAAGCTGGATAACGATATAGACTACATATACGTGACGAGTACTTAGTTGATGGCATGATGATGACATGATATGAAAACGATGATGATGGAACGAGCACATGCAAAGAAACAGAATGAGGTGTAAGAGTGTAAGAGGTGAGAGAAGCACCAATAAGAAGAGAAAAAGAAGAGGGCAACAGGGAGAGAGCCAAAAAAAAAAAAAAGGAAGGAAAGAAAAGCAGACACGCGAGCGAAGCTGCAGCTATGCTCTGAAGGGGACAGATGGGCCGAGATCGTGATGGACCACGGCTTGCCACGGAAGACAGAAGATGAACTATCATGAGGCCACGAGACTAGGCTAGGATAGCTGTGAATGCTACGGAGGGTTGTTCCGAGATATGCGGTGTGCAGACAAGTACGGAGGAGGATGGACGACTCCATCGTCGGATGGTATCAGTACATGCGATATTGGCTGTTTGTGCCGGCCTTCGCGTGTCTGCCTATATATGCCAGGGCAGAGTACGCCACAGTCAAGTAGTAGTACTGTTACTACTACTCTGTACTACTACCAAGGTATCCCCTGGGAGCAGTAGCAGTAGATATCATTTAGATATCATTAGTTGGCTCTATTAGTTGGCCATGTCCAGAACAGGCGCTCCTATCGTGTCTAGACTCGAGTTCCTCTCGCGCTGGCAAAGTCCCTGCAGGGCCAACTTTGTTGAACTCCACGGACGGGCCATGCGCTTTGGGCATAGTGCACTGGCAATCTTTCCTCAACGGCCCACCGAGAGACAATAAATTATGGCTTAGCGTCGACTTGGATGTTTGGCGAATTTGCATGTGCTTGCGGGTCTTTGTGTGTGATTTTTCTCTCTCTCTCTCCCTCTCTGCGTAATTTGTCTGTTTCTAGTAATGTACCTTGTACATACAAGTAGGTACGTGTATTTCAGCATGCCTCACCAAGCGCGGTGGAACGCAGCAGCATCAGCAGCAGCATCAGCAATAACAAAAATAACAGCGACAACAAAGTTCCCCCGTGGCAAATCTTAATCTTCCATCTGCAGTCGAAATCGCCGCCACTCGTCAGCATCCTAACTGAATTACATACCCCTTACGTAGTGCCCTGGATTGAACCAAGCCTTCTAGAAAAATAAAACAAAAAAGAACCAACCGCCTTGAAGGCTTCCTTCGGCCAAGACCGCCCCAAGGTTCTGACGTAGGTGCCAAGGTTGCGCATCCTCTAGAGAGTCTCCCCCGAAAGCCCCCTGTCGGCCTATCACAATTAGCACTCGCCAACCACTAACGAGGCCGCTAAAGAGCCACTCAAAGCCACCTAAAGCCACCCAAGGGCCCTTTTCCTCGTCCTCCCCTTGTTCAATCCAGCCTAGCCCCGAGCCTTGTTGCTTGCTAGCCTGGGGAATTGCCCCAATTGGCGGCGCCATCATATCCATAATCCCATGATGTTTTTGATGGGAAACTCGGGCCAGTATCCACGCGGTGGGCTCTGGGGGGGGGAAATACCTCGCGTGTCAAACGGATGAATGTACCTGGGCGTCATATGGAGCACCGCTGTACAAATAGTACTATTCTGTATCGACTCCAGGTTCCTCTAGTTTAGCTCACTCTTCTATTAATTGATTCATTCAAGTACTACATACAAGCATGCTTTAGCGAGAAACAGCGTTAGGGACAGAGTTCACGTTTTCCCTCCTCTAGCGCGAACCGCTCGGAGCGTCGATCAACGCCAAGTTCCTTTTGCTGAAACTGGCCGGTGCCGCCCCGCTGGTGCCAAATGAGAGAGAGAGAAAAAAAAGAGGAGAGGTAGACAAGACTTCTTTTTGGTACTTTACGATTTCCTCGAGTCAACTTTTTTTTTTCCTTTCCTCTCTTAGACTTCCTTTCCTACATAGACTCGTATTTTTTTTTCCCTGTCTCCTCTTCTGTGTTCCCAGCTTTGACAATTTTGGGAACCAGATTCTCTCTCTTGTCTCAAAACCCTCCAAACACGACATAGTCCAGCATCTTTCTTTTCCCAATCGTCTTCATCCCTTGGATACGGCTTCTCGACCCAAGCACGCGACAGACTTCGCATGCGGCCTAGTCGCACATGGACTTCAGCTCGTTTACGACAACATCCTGGTTGCCCTGCTTACTTGCATGAGCTCGGCGCCACCAATCTCTCAACAATAGGTTATCGGTTGTCGCAAAGTCTAGACCACACGTTCCTCTCTTCTCTCTCCTCCTCTTAACCTCTACCTCTCTCCACTCACCTCTTCTCAACTTCACCTCCTCTTCCTTTTCTCCTCTCGCCTCCGCGACCCTCTTCTCTCGGGCGGTTTCTACTTCGCGCCTCCCCTTCCCCTCGTGATAACCCTATAACCCTCCGCCTTTCCGCTCACTCTCGGCGGCTTCTTCCTCAGCCGCCATGTCTTCCTCCTCGTCCAAGCCGGTCGGGAGTCCCCCTCTCGTGGACCCCAAGTTGGAGAGCCACCAGCAGCTGTCCAATGTCGAAGACTCGGCCGATCACCTCCTCGAGACCCTCGGCTATACGCCTGAGTTGTCGCGTAATCGATCCACCGCTCAGGTTGCCTTCATGTCCTTCGTCCTCGCCTCGATCCCGTACGGTTTAGCCACGACGCTATATTACCCTCTGCTAGGAGGCGGTCCCGTTGACATCATCTGGGGATGGGTTCTTGTTTCGCTCATCATTGTCTGTGTCGCGGTGTCCTTGGGCGAAATCACAAGTGTTTATCCTACTGCCGGAGGTACGTTGAGCCAATTCCAATCGTCTTTACTCTTTTGCGACACCTTGCGCGTTTTAGTCGCGAGTTCTCTTGCGCTCGTATAGCACCCATGATGCGCATTGCGCTAACAATGCCTCTCCCTCAGGTGTCTACTATCAAGCCTTTATGCTGGCCTCTCCCAAATGGAGGCGTATCGCAAGTTGGATCTGCGGCTGGCTCTTCGTCGTTGGCAACATTACCATCACCCTAGCCGTCAACTTCGGCAGCACCTTGTTCTTCGTCTCTTGTATCAACGTGTTTGAGAAGGAGCCCGGAGTTGGCATCTTCGCAGGTGAAACATGGCAAGTGTTCCTCATCTTCCTGGCTCTGACATTGTTCTGCAATGCTGTGTCTGCTTTTGGTAACAAGTGGCTTCCTTGGCTGGATGTGAGTATCTTCCGCTTGCTTCTTCTCCCTCCGTCTCTCTCCAAAGGACTTGTAGCTCGTGAGAGTTTGCTAACTATTCTGACAAGGCTGCCGCCGTTTTCTGGACATTTGCCGGTGTCATCGCCATCCTGATCACTATTCTGGTGCTCGCCAAACACGGCCGACACGAGGCCAAATGGGTTTTCGGCCATTTCGAGTCCTTCTCCGGCTGGCCCAGCGGTTGGTCTTTCTGCGTTGGTCTGCTTCACGCCGCCTATGCCACCTCCTCAACAGGAATGATTATCTCGTGAGTGACAGCCGGCTGCATTTGTGCCCAATCTATCCGGTCAAATTGACTAACAGTTTGTCAGTATGTGCGAGGAAGTCAAGGATCCTGCTACACAGGTCCCCAAAGCCATGGTTGCCACCATCTTCATCAACACCATTGCTGGCCTCCTTTTCCTCATCCCTCTCGTATTCGTCATTCCCGACCTCCAGGAGCTTGCTGAGCTTGTCTCTGCTCAACCAGTTCCTCCCATCATCAAGTCCGCCGTTGGATCTTCCGGGGGCGCCATCGGTCTTCTTATCCCCATCATGGTCCTCGCCGTCATGTGCGGCATTGGCTGCACCACTGCTGCGTCCCGTTGCACCTGGGCCTTTGCTCGCGATGGCGCTATCCCTGGATCCAAGTGGTGGGTCAAGGTTAACAAGAAGCTCGACGTGCCCTTCAACGCCATGATGCTCAGTATGGTCGTGCAAATTATTCTCGGAGTCATCTACTTTGGTTCGTCTGCCGCTTTCAACGCCTTCTCTGGTGTTGGCGTCATTTGCTTGACGGCTGCCTATGCAACCCCGGTTGCTATCAGCCTGTTTAGCGGAAGGAAGCAAATCCGCAAGGGAAAGTTTTACCTCGGCCATCTTGGAACTGCCTGCAACGTCGTCACTGTTGGTGCGTATCCCCTTGATATTTTCCCCTTACAATGATTAAAGTAACAATTAGCTAACATACCCATTAAATAGCCTGGTCCCTTCTTGCTATGCCTCTGTTCTGCATGCCGTCTGTCATCCCCGTCACCGCCGAGACCGTCAACTATGCCCCCGTTGTGTTCGTTGCTGCGACGGCAATTTCCGGCATTTGGTACTGGGCTTGGGGTCACAAGAACTATGCCGGACCCCCCGTGCATGAAGATTAAGCGAGTTTCACACCTTTTCGAATTTTTTTTGGAGAACGGACAATAAAAGGATTTTGGATACCCAAAGGAGTGGCGTTTTGCGATGGGTGTTTTGCGACGTGTGATGATGATGGGAAACAAGATTTACGTAGTTGTCTGAATAAAGTATAATTCTTGAAACTCACTTCCATTGCTCTGACCTTTGACCATGTGGAGGGTTAATCCGAAACACGGGGCCATCTCATCCACTAGATTCTGGCGATACTGTAGGCTGTCACTCTCGAGGATTCACCAAAGGGTTGGAACTTGCGAAGATGAGACAAATGGGTAAGATCAGTTTCCTTCTCTCACAACTTCAATTGCACGCTGGATATGAACTAGCTTGGTGAAACTCATCCTTGTTCATGGCAAGCAAAGTAGCAAGAGCTCACTCTCAATCCGCCTTGCTAGACACAACTTGTCCACCCCCAACACGTAAAAAGATGCGAGCAAATATCTTCCATCTGCTACAGAAGGAAAAAGCATAGACATAAGCCTACTTGTCCGTATATATACACTCTGCAAGCATAGTGATGTACAGATTATTCAAGCGTCATGGATCCCATAATGCAACTGCATAGATCACAATCACAATTTAGATACGAAGCGCGCGACAATGTGAGTTCTGAGTTATTACACATCCGATATGCAGGTTGCAACTTTATCATACACCTCAAAAGGTCACGTCGCTAACTAAGATTATCATATCATGCATCGGATTTGGAGAAATAGGGATCAGTCTCTGTGCAGAATCGTGCCAAAAGGCCGAGGGAATGACCAAAGTAAGGTTTTCGATGGTCTTTCCCCGTGATGATCCCAGTTGGGACTATTACGAGCCAAAGATTCGACTTCCGTGTTCCATTGTTCACCGAGCTATTCCTCACAAAGACAAGAACCTGTCACTTGATGCTGCTGACTTATACATACCTGCATCAACTGGACTAATTAAGAGTCTACTTGTACATCACCTCTACGTTGTCAGCAGGATAAGCATCTATGCAGCTCTACCTTTGCCTTTTTAGCTGCCGTTATGTCGGTGAGGAAAAATCCTGGGGAGAGCGAACCGACTGGGGACGGGGTCCTCTCAGCCTTCTGCTCTACTAGTACTACGTGCTTATCTCGCACGGCAAGCCAGCTAATACCCCTAACCTAAAAGATATCCTAGAAGAGGCGCAATGTCTAGAATGACTAAAAATCCCAATGGCTTCAGCCAAATGCACCTACAACGTCACGCATGTCACTCCCGCAGCTCGTAAAGCCGCCAGTGCCGCACCCCAGATATGCATCCCGGTGACAAAAGAAGGAGCATCATCCAAGCACCTGGGAATGCAGGGTGAAGGTAAGGTCATCCCAGCAGCAGTAATACCGGGACAACTTTGCGTACACGGGGAACGCTAGTCCACGAGGTCGAACGCCTTTCAATTGGTAGAACCGTCTTTTAGCCAAAAGGTGGTGATGTTAGGTGACTGCAAGCCACTCCAGGGTAAGAATGTACCTTTCGGACTAGCGGTCAAGAGACTATGAGTTGGTCTATGGCCAGGAGAGCTCACCGATCTGCCTTTTTGGGGGCTTGGATTCGATCTAGCGCTACTCAGTCTAAACCTTCGGGCTGCCCTTGTCTTGAGAGAACTCAGCAGAGAGGCCTCTAAATTGCATGTTTCGCACTCCAAACGTGCGCTCCAGCTCATCAGATGATTTGAAGCTGCTTCTCCGTGTTCAGTTCTCCGTGGGCCTATCGTGACCTGCCGCACTCAGCTAGGGCCTCGGAGTCCATGACGTCGTACATCTGTCATTAAAAGGGCATTGTCAGCAGAGCCCCCTTGCTCGAACCAGCTCCATAAGCCAAAAGTCCGTGAGAGGGAAGGGCTTGCAATAGAGCAATTTGCTTGCCATCCATGAAGCTATTCGAGAAAAGCTGCCCGACGAGACGCTTTGGAATCCCACCCCCTCTTTTTTTCCCTCCCTTTCCCATTCCTTGTGCGAGCGCCAGCTGAGCGGACTTTGCCCATGTCCTTGGCGCCCGTTTCTACCAGTCGTAATATAATATCAATAAGTGACCATTCATCCGTCACCGGCAGCTAGTGGGCCCCGGCTGCGTGTACATGGAATAGGTATGCACACTCCGTTTACTCTCACCCATGCCTTGGCATTAGTAGTAGCACGGCACGCAGTAGGGTGCTCTGTAAAAGCACCTGTAGGGATAAGAATAGACAAGTCTTCGTACATGACTTCGTTAAGCAGCCAAATACGGCGTAGTCACCGTAGTATTTTGGCAGCCGACCGCATCGGTGTGGCGTCGTCGCCAAAGCATCTAGAGCGCCTATGCAGCCCTCACTGCAGCCTTTTTCTCTTCAGCAAGCTGCAGATGATAACAATAGTTTCGGCCCTCAATTTAGAGCTGCCTTTTGACTGCGGGGAAGTGCTTGGGCCTAGAGATGACTACATGCTGGGGTTGTAATATAACGAAAGCAATTGAGGGGGGTACGATGGGAGCATGACATGATACGGGATGAAGGCTTACAACGGCGTTAGCTCCGTTTCCTCCTTCGTCCTTCCTCCCTCGTCGTTTCGTTCCCAGAAACGCATGTACAGTATTAGTAGTAGTAGTAGTAGCAGCAGCAGCAGCAGCAGTAGCATGCGCTTAGGAATTCATCAGCCCCCCCAACTAACGGCGCCAATTGAAGTCGGTGTGACGGCCATCCTCCCGGGGTGAGGAGAGCCCAAAGAGGGTGTGTGCGTGTGTGGGAGGAGCCTGGTAAGATAGAGCTTGGGGTCGGCCACATACGAATCCAAAATCACCACCACGCTGGAGGAGCTTCACCAAAGAGCTCATTACCGAATTTGGCCAGTGCCATTGAAAGGTTTGTATGCAACCTGGAAGAACGGGCATTATTAGTCGTGCTTTGACACACGGGAGCCACCTAACAAAATAACGCCGTGATCGTCGCGCATCCACTGTTGTGACAGGGTACGTATTTCTCGATCCTCATACTGATCCATGATCAGGGCTGGTTCTGACATGCACCTCATCACGATCCAGAGGGGCAAAAAGCCCCGTGTGTCGCATACCCAGGCCCAACGCAATTTCAAACGGATCTCTCATACCGAGAAAGAAAAAAAAAAAAAAAATTCAACAGGCGGAGAACTAGGATGAAGATGAGAGAAAATTTTCTTTTCTTTCGGTCATGCCTGTGGAGAGGCAAAGCGATGTCACAATGCATGAATAACGGCACGAGTAACGAACGGCCGGCTGCGGCGGGATTTGACGTGGCTTTCATTCTGGGGGGCGTGCTCTGCACTTCTTCGTTTTTTCTTGCTCAAAAGCATGAATGGCAATATATTAATGCTGCACGAGCACGCACGCGGCTTGGATGGCGAGCGAACGCGGCGCGCATCACAGCCTTTGGCGGCACAGGATGGTGGGCAGACCCCGACTTTGATAACAGGATTTGTGGCGGAACGACTGGCGTAGACCCTCTGGTAGCTTTTCGCCATGGCATTTTGAGGGATTCCTATATTTCCTAGATTGCGCTGTGGCACATTTGGATACCAATGAGCCCCTGATGTTCGCTGCGCGCCGCCACCTATCAGTCTAAACTCGTAGCTTGATGGTGGTATCGTCGCTGCTCACTCTCTGTCGATCTGCGCTTCTAGACTGTTGGGCTAGCTGATCCCGATCTAGATGTACCTGTACAGGTGGCGAGTCCGAGATAAATGCCCAGCTGCTCGGGCATTTCTTTTTCTCTCCCTCTCTTCAAAGCTTTGAGGCCCAACGTCTGACATCCCATCTTCTCAGCTCGTCTGCCCATCTCCGGCGCTCGAACATGCGGGAGACGTGCGAAATGGAGCGCAAAGCATCAGCATGTCGTCATCGATCACGGCCAAGGCAAATGAGCCCCGCCTCCGAACCCATGTCGATTGTAGCACGCAACTTGAAACGCAGAAGCGCGACACAAATCATTGACAGACAGAGACGTTCGTGTGGTCGGAGCCGGCGAGCTGCTTGCTGGGCTCAATCTCGGTGGGCCGCTTCGTGCAGACCGATGGGTCTCGTCCGCAGATTGTGTGCGTCGTTAAATTGCTCCGCCCAACGTTAGCTGGAACGGTTGCTCAACGTGGTTGCATCTCGACATGCCTTAGCTGGAGTAGCTGTACCGCGCGCTCCCTAGCATGAACCCGCGGCGATGCAAGCTCAAATGATCAAGTGCCATGTCAGTTGCGCCGCCGGCATAACCTTAGACTTGCGGAGGGAATGCTGTTGCAATATGCCAGGGTTGGAAAAAAAAAAGAGGCCACCATCTTTTTTACCCCGCCCTTTGTGATATGCAAGTTAATAAAAGGTAAATTCTGATGGATGTTCAGTAACTGATACATTTGGCGGCACGGATGAGACGGATTCTAGGCATGTGATTCAAACGTTATCAGTTCGTTCTTGGAGGTTGGGCAATTTGCAGTAAACGAGCTCCTCTGGCGCCACACTGCGGAGCAAGATGCAGGGCGACCAAGACTAAACAAACACAATCCCCACGGAGAGGGTGGGAGGTTTGACCCCTGGCGCCAATGGGACTATCCTTGGAGTAGTTTCTACGCCATGTACTACGAGGTACGGATGGCGCATCAAGTACTCCGTGCTGAGGCTGGAGCGAGATGAAATGCACGACAAACACCTGGCGGCTGCAGGTGGCTTGAAGGGTTGCAGCTTGTCGAACCACGAGACCATCTGGGCTGATATTGCCAACTTGGTACATATCCATCATCATCAAAGGCGTGATTATAGATACATTCCGGATTCGGCCGGCACGACATGACAAGCTGACGGCACGGTGAATAACCAACAGTTTTCGAAACTCTCAGACTGGGTACAACTTTGTATGTACCAAGTGCAAGCCTTGCACTAGCATCTACTTGGACCTTTGGCCAATGGACCGAGCTGGACTCACGTAAACGAGGAGGAATCATCTCCACGGCCATCTCTCTAGCCATCCGGGTCCCAGCCCAGAGTGGTAGCGCTTGGAGAGGGAGGTCCCGGGGGTGCGAGGAGAGGGGAAACCATGAGAACCTCTTTGCCAATCGTTGGCCGGAAGCTGTTGGATGGCTGGCACTTAATTTGATTGGGGAGATCCTTTGGATGGCACCGTATCCACAGAGAGAGCCAGGCCATAGCCCCTTCGACACGGCATGAAGGAGAAGGAGAGTGGGCTTTCTGCTGCTCCTCTCAGCCTTTCCCACCCTCCCCCTCCTGGACTACCACCTGCTACTCGGTGTGGATATTGTAATACTAATACCACTAGCTTCCTGCATCGTTGCCTTGGAATCTGCGGCTTGTCAACCCCAGCAAGTGAGTGCCACACCAAAGTACCAATGCTACCGTCTTCCCTCTCATGGACTTGCGGAATACAGCAAAGGCAAAGCAGTCTAGAAGGCCGGTGTGATGCGAGAAGGGACCATGCCCGTCTTGCCGGGAGGCCATTTCTCTATGTTATTCGCCACAGGGTCCATTGGAATATTTCTTTTCTTTTCTTTCTTTCTGGAGGCAAGGAGAGAAGAGAAGGACGATGAGGATGATTTACTTTACAGAGAGAGCACCGGGCAGGTGGGTTTGCTGATGTGCGTTAAGTGTGCTGTGCCATCCATCACAGGCATGCAGAACATGGACTTCCCGCTTGCTTCGCTACCACTTCCCACAGTCAGCTGCCTCCATTCCCCCGCAGTTTGATGAAAGAGTGCGAGTAGCATCTGCCTGAAGGACGTGCCTTTTCGAGATGAATATTTTCCGTGCCTACAGTTGCATGCATGGCATGGCTGGTATTGATGTTCTGCTGATGCTCGCCATACATGTTACATGGCATGGCATGGCGGAGCGGATGCCGCCCAAGCTCGGATCCTTGCGTAAGCCCTCGCCAAGGCACGCACTTCGGAGTCCTGAAGGGCGCTCGCTCTTATCGGGTCGGGGTCATGAGTGGTCCTGATGCGTGCATGCTGGAAGCGCCGACGCTCCTTATCCACGCTCCAACTGTGCGTCTCGGGTCGAGGAGCATACATGCACACATACAAGTAGTACTCGCATGCAGTGCTGAGGTGTATTACGGGGTACCATTCTTCGTGCTCCGTACAAGGGGCCCCGTCTGGTTTGTACTCGTACTACTACTTTCACTGCTGCTGCTACTACAAGCCCGCGGGCGGCATAAAACATCGTGAGGTGGGGCAGCCGGACACGGGAGTTTGTGGGTACGGATCGCTCCGACTTGCATGCCCACGGCTTGGGCGCTCTTGTCGGATGTCCTCAGCATCGGCTAGGAGCATATGGACTGCTGGATGCAAGAGCTTTTGCTTTTGGGCATTCATCGAAACGCCCCATCCCCATCTGGCGCCTAGTAAAAAAAAAAATTAATGTCTCAGCACTGCATGTATTCAGAGCGACAGCCGGGCCTTGATAGATAAGCCGTCCGTGTATCGGAGATTTTGTGCGGCGGAGCACTTATGGTCGGAAGTGGGTTTTGCCTCACGGAGATGAACGAACAAATGATTCATTTTTACGGAGCGTAAGGGAAATGTGATAATTGGCTCACACAAGTACGTTTGCATGAGTGAGTCACTTGAAAAAACCAAAAAAACCAAAAAAAAAAAACAACAACAAAAAACAACCATCATTTCCTTGGCGTTCCATTCGCTTTTGAAATGCTCAGCAAAAGCAGGCTCTCCTTTTAGGGCTTGTCCGCCGAAGCTGCTTGCGCCTTGGTAGTATTCCGTATTCCGTCCTGGAATCGACGAAGAGCTACCCCCCCTGCTTAGCGTGAATGGCAGCCTCACAAGGGGCGAGATTTCGATCGAACGATGAGTGTGAAACTCGCTAAGTCATTTTGCCCCCGGCTCGCTGTAGACGAGGGTGGTTTTTTTTTCCCCTCTGAGAGGATAAAATTACAAGCACGGGCTGCAATCATTTCCAAGTTTGTCTTTTTCAGCGAATGTAATCAGCAATGCAGTTGTTGGGGATTCAAAACTGCAATGCGACATGAGAGATCACAATGCGGGAAATTGCTAAAAAATCAACCTTTGGGTCCGGTTTCAGGTGGCGTGCGTGGATACACCCTGAGTTTCCCAGGCGGCCATAGGGAGTAAGTAAGCTTTCTTACGCTTATCATCCAGGAGGGAAATTTTTTTTCTCTCTCTCTTTGCGGTTTGGGGGTCGGTGAGCAAGCGGCCCTCGCCTTTCTCGATGGCCAGTGCTTGGTGTGTGTTGAAGGGATGTGGCTGCAAGGTTTGCGGTGCAGCAAGCGCTAAGCAGAACCAAGGCCGATGATAG
This sequence comes from Trichoderma brevicompactum, assembly GCA_003012085.1. Taxonomy (NCBI): domain Eukaryota; kingdom Fungi; phylum Ascomycota; class Sordariomycetes; order Hypocreales; family Hypocreaceae; genus Trichoderma; species Trichoderma brevicompactum. Next base: position 2,522 of record PXNZ01000247.1, on the reverse strand, counting down.
CGTCGCCGCGGAGCTTTGCCACCGGCTTCGTAGCCCTTTCCATCCGGCGGCGCTGAGGATTTCCTCGAGACTCGATCTGGAAGTAGTTTCGCAGAGCTGTGCCTGGACTGATTTAAAAAATAAAATAACCATCCCGTATCAGAATGTTGGATCTAGCCGTTCAAAGAAATCTGGCTGTAACCACTTGTTGTGTATTCTTTGAGCTGCAAAATTTGAAAGCTGACTGATCCTTTTTGTCGTGACTCAGGTGCTTGCGTATTGAGAGCAGCTATCACGACATCAGCCTTCCTTTCTCCCTTGTAGGCTTCCAGATTACACTGGGAGTGGCAGGTATGCCCTGTTTGCTTACCATGTGAAAGTCGCCTGGTGGAGTGTTAGGGAGATACGAGAGAGCCAGTGGTGTCGCCAACATCTGCATTGTCCCTACGTATCAGAGACTGCGGTGCTCCCCTCCCCATGCGCATAAAGTGGGCCTGTTCTAAATTTTCCTCGCTTACTGTTGGCTGGTGGAGATGCGGCTGCAAGGCGTAAAACTAGTAAGTCTTCGTCTTGTCCGTTTGTAGCTGCATGAGTAAAAAGCTTGCGTCGGCGTGTACATTGTAGCAGCAGTCGTGCGATGGGATGACCTGCAGTGGCCAGTGATCTGAGCTATGCTTTTACAAATGGAACCATTGTTGCTCCGTAGACTGGCTTGACTCGCTGGCGAGCGGGAGCTGCAACGTGCTGCAACGCTATGCCGTGATAGTGGTACGTTTGGCGGCCAATGATTCGATGGCCGACGAACGAGAAGGGAGGAGGGTTCGCGGCTTGTTGGGGATATTGCCATCCCCCATGCCTGCGCTTGGAACGCCATGCAGATGCTGAGACGTGTTGGTAGAGATACATCTTGGATGTACGGGCAGGCCCCTTGGCGCCTAAAGACGAATGGCCAGAAGTGAATCCCATCTCCGCGATCTGAGGAGGAGGTTGTGGCGGGCGGCAAACTTGAGCACTTTGCGTTTGGGCCGCCAGCCCATCAGATTGGCTAGGACAAGCTCCCGTAATCTATCTCTACACCATCAGCACTCGCATGTACAGTGTGTATCAAGCCAAGTAAGCACGGGCTGGAGTGTGTACATTACATTACATACATACATATGCCGGTCATCTCTCAGGCTCGAACGCCATCCTATACACATGTACGCGCGGTTTTTTTTAAGCATGCAGAGCTGCGCGTTTGATTATAGTCAGGCGCAATAAAGAGGGTATAGTACCGGTACCAGCACCCGTATGAAGCATCATGTGCAAGCCTCATGTACGCTGTACAGGTTGCTCGAGATGCGAGATGATGTGATGGGCAGGCAGGCAGACATCCAGACGCAGAGGCAGCTGGGTAATACTAATGGCAGCTCAGCTCTAAAGCAGCATCTCCCATTTCGATGGCGAGTAGGCGAGCACCACCCAATCATTCGATGGCCTTGTAAATGGCGTGCATGCCAAGGCGTTTCCCACGAGCCGTTTCCCGCGCCAGAGGGCGAGAGAAATAAGAGGAACCTTGTAGGCGAACAGGTAAATTAGACGTCTTCCCAACAGCTCGAAACGGGTAGCGATGGACACGGGACGGGAGCGCGTGAAAATGGAGATGGTACTAGCAGTTAGCAGGAGATAGCAAGGATGAAGAAGGTTTCTTGTCGTTGCGATAGTATTGTTTTGGCGTTGCTTAGCGCTGGTTGGGGGGGAACAAAGGAGGAGCAAGCCACCCCTGGTATCAGGATGGCCCGTGCATGTGGCTTGCCCAGTCCCCACTCGGTGGAACTTGGAAGCTTAATACTGGCCCGTGCTGGACCCGTCCTTATCTCTTGGCGCGCTGACAAAGAGAGGCTGTGGCTGACGATGGAGAAATTTGTGCCTTGGAAGCACCGCCGCCTTGTGGCCCGCTTCGCACGCTTTGTGTCACGGACCAGATGCAAGGGAGACCAAAGAGATACAGTAGAGAATTATAAGTGTGATGGAGACGAGATGCACGCCATTCAGCTGTTGCTTCATCACCACTTGGCGCCATTATGGATTCTCTCTCTTGTGCTCCCGATGGGATGGAGGGTCCTTTTCCAATAGCCCTGCGGCTCAGAAACGGTAGGTGGCTCGCTGCCTGACTCGGTTATCACACCGGCGTGCCGTCTTGGAACCACCATTTTTACGACTTCCTGCATGTACGGAGAGGTACCTATTATCGGATAGGGTAGAAGTACAAGCACAGGTACGAAGTAGGGACAGCACATATGCAACCCAAGCCGTCCAGGCGCCTAAGCCGGAGATGGCTTTACAAAACAATTGGTAGCCAATTGAGCCCGAAGCAGCTCCATCTTGGGCGCGCAGGCATTGCAGTGCAGTGCAGACATGCACTCGCTAAGAGCTGCATTCTCTGCATTGGGAGGCATGACGAATCCGAGTTTGACAGCCTGGGGAAGCTTTTCGGTCCGTCGTGGGGAAAAAGTATGTACGAGCAGACCCGTTGGGCTCGGGGGGAGGGGGAAGAGAAGGGG
>PXNZ01000246.1:0-103924 GCA_003012085.1 Trichoderma brevicompactum | reverse complement strand
CACCACCACCACCACCGCCGCCGCCGCCGCCGACGCCGCTACCGACGCTGACAGGAGAGCCTTCTTGGTCTGGATTCACTATCCCGGCGATGGATGTAACCGCCGGCCCTGGCGGCCTCTCAGGAAAATGAGACAGGGAAGTGCTATCATGGTTCGCCGCCGCTGCAATGTTCGACTTATTGCGAAGCTGTGTCACAAGGCGGTTACGAACACTCGGCTTGCGCTTGGTCGACGGCGAGTAGATGCATCCGAGGCCCAGATGCGAGCATTGCGAACAAGGCTGAGTGCTGTTACACTTCACCTTGCGCACCCTGCATCCATCGCATGCTTGTGCGGCTCTGTTACTCATGGAGGATGCAGCATGAGATGGAATCGGGGCCTTTAGCTCATGGCGGCACTAATCTGAGCCTAATCGAATGGGCCCCAGCGGTCCGGACGTGAGAGCAAAGAAGGAGGGAGGTAAAAAAAAAAAAAAGTAACTGAAAGAGACACACCTTTGCCCCCCCGCCGGGAATCTCGGTGCAGGAAGAGGGACTACGGAGAGAGTATATGGGACGGATTGTGATCCCGACGCACACACACGCACACGCACACGCACACACGGGGCAGTAAGATTCAAGAGGAAGCGATGCGGAAGAGTAGCAACGACGATCAGAAAATCACACAAAACTAAGATTCTCGTTTCTGTCCCCCACCGCGGCTGTACTGTGTTTGGCGGAGGGAAAGGTGGGGGAGGCGAACCGGGCATGGCTCGCGATTTTATGGTTCTTTTTCAGCATCTGGGCGAGAACGTGGCTTTTCGCCCCCACGTGCTCGTTTCTCTGCATCCTCGGAGCATGTCTGGCTTCTCTATTATTGCTGCTGCGGCTGCTACTAGTACTACTTGTAATATCGGAGTTATGTACACGCAATGAATGGGCCATTGCGGAGCACGATCACGAGTGCAAGTGCTCAATGCGGCAGGCAATGAAACGTCCGGATCGTATTAGTGCTGGAAATGGCTCATTTGGCTATTTCATTACGGATATAGACATGCGGGTAAAAACACCGGAATCTGGAAACACTAAAAATAAAAACACTCAGCCCAATCATGATAGTCGACCTCCTCTGATGAAGAATTGGTCAGGCTCAATCCTCGCTCCCCTGGAGACGACTCAAGTCTTGGTCGCAACTTGCTCAACCTCGACCGTCGATCCTCCGCTCTTTTTGATTGAAACGGACTCAAAGCCGGCATCAATCCTCTCTACAGAGGTGGTAGCAAACTTGCGCGCACTCACCCCCTGCTCAAACAAGGTATCCAGTTCACCGTACGTCCTGCCCTTGGGCTCTGGGAGGCGGAAGAAGGTCCATGTAGCGCAGCACAGGGCCGTGCCAGCCCAGAAAAAGCCCGTCTTGGCACCCCAGCCCCATGCTGTGGGGTTGAGCATGCGCGGGGTCAGGATGTTGGCTATGATGCTGGCGACGTTGTACATGTTGCGGGCCAGCACCACCGACTTGGTTCGCAGACGGGTGGACGTGAGCTCTGCAACAAGGGAATAGCAGACGGGACCTACTGAGGAATCGTATATGAACGTATAGACAAGAAGCAAGGAGCCGATGCCCCATTTCGAGCCCACGTTGTCAGAACCAGCAAAAGACGCACAGCCAATGGTGAAGAGGATGAGACACGCGCATACCTGACCCGTGAAGAAGAGGGTCCGACGGCCAAACCAAGTCATCAAAAACCAAGAGAGAGTGGTGCCAACAATTCCAATCCCGTACTGGCCGAGGGACATGCTGAAGGAGCTGCTGACGGGCAGTCCGGCCTGTTGGTAAAAATACGTCGAGTATCCCATAAAATTTGACCCAGATAGGGTCTGGCCCATCCACACCATGCAGACGATTTCTGTGCGGCGAGCATTCACGCCCTTGAAGAGGTCCCAGTACGAAGTGCCTGCAGTGATTTCTCTTTCCATCTCGTTGGTGTGGATCATCATGGAGACGGCCTCGTCAATGTTAAAGTCGACCTCCTCGACGTTGCGGCTGGTGAGACGAGCCAGAGACTGCTTCGCCTCATCCAGCTTTCCCTGGCGGACAAGCCACCAGGGAGACTCTGGAGCAAGATAGATGCCAATCGCCAGGGGGACCGGCCACATCCACTGCAGCGCCCATGGGATCTTATAGCCCCAGTCATCGTTTCTGGAGACCATGGCGCGGAGCACGCCGGACGCGATGAACTGGCCAATGACCCAGCAGAGGTTGTTATACGTCGTCAAGTAGGCTCGAAGATGGGTCGGGCAGACCTCCGAGGCGTACGTGGTAGTCAGCGTCTGGAAGATGCCCCACGGGATGCCGGCCAGGATCTCTCCGGCGAGGAGCTGAGGTAGCGTTTGCGAAAAGAAGATGATGAAGATGAAGGCTGTGATTGCAATCAGCGCACCAATCAAGGTCTTGCGGTATCCAAAGCGATCAGCAAGGACGCCGTTCATGAAGAGACCTATGATGGAGCCGCAGAGCACTCCGTTGGTGAGACCCGATTGCCAGGCAGCCGTGAGCTGGTAAGATCCATCAGCTTGTTCGACTCCAAACTGGCGCTGGAAGGCTGGGTACGCGAAAAGGGATCGGAGGAGGGCGGTGTCGAAGCCATCCATGATGATGCAAGTCGAGATGAAGATGGACCACAAACAAGCTTTCCAATACAGCCTGAAGGACTTGACCAAGCCCATGTTGTGTTCAGCATCAGTGGCCGCCGCGGCCTCCTGGACAGTCGAAATGTCGACTTTGCTGGGCACAGGCGCCGAGACATGCTGCGGCTCTATGTCTTCATTCCCCGCCATCTTGACTATGCCGTGAAGCCACGAGAGATGGGGAAAGAGAGAGTTGGAGAGACAGAATGAGTGAGACCTAAAGAGAAGTAGAGATGATCAAGTCATGAAACACCAAAGGTGATATATTGGATAGTGGGGAGGAGGGTGACGGGAAACGTATTCCAAGATGGCAGTTGATTGGGATTTATATACACGATGACAATATGTCGTGAGAAAGTCTGGCCGAGGAAAGCCTCATACAAGTGCGCACAGCATTGGAGTGAGCAAGTGAACCGTGGCTATTGACGGGAGGAAAATTGAACGTTTGATGCTTGCCAGCCATGGCCTGGGCATTAGGCGGATAATATGGTCCAATTTAGCTCAGCTCAAACTAGCGCGCCACTGGTAGTTAGCCCATCGACGCATACACAACGTGGACCTATGCCAAGCTCGCTACTCAACAGCCGATCCGAGGGTTGTTGGTCATCTAGTTTTCGTCTGGGGTAAACGTGATGGAAGCAGAGAAACCCACAAGGGTGTGGAGTGTCGACTGTGATTCTTCGGCATTGGGATTGGCCCGGTCTAGGATGCCATGTCGGTCTGAGATTTGGAAACCAATGGCAGTCTTCTTAGATGCCTTGAGAGGATATGACAACAGCAGACGGTCTAGACCGGTCAAAATGCCTGGCCTTGTTACAAACGATATATGCCAACACGCTGCATGTCTTCTTTTCTACTACAGAACTACCTGCCTACAAGGCCGCTGATGTGCTGGCGATCCGGCCAACGAACCTTGATAAGAACTGCATACTTCAATGCACTCAGGATATTGGTATTGGCCCCAGCAAACAAGATATTAATGATCCACCGCTTGAAGATGTGTGAGAACATCCAAAACGCAGCCAAAGGTGGGCTGACCAGCACCAACGAACCCCCTGCTAGCCAACTACCCCATGGGGACCCCACGATGGACTGGAGTTAACGGCGCCGGCCGGCAGCCGCCGTGATCAAGCCGATGGCAGTCTTGGGATACATGATCCATATTTTGAACAACTGTCGGTCCGACATATTCACTCTGAGTAGTGGTAGGTGCTTTGGTTATTGACCGCCATGATGAATCTACTCTCCGCCTAGGTCACCGTTAGCTCAAATAGTCAAACGTCGCAAGAGTCACCATGGAGAAAAGAGATACAAGTCCAGGCAAACCTAGCAGAGCTCCGCATTGCCTAGCTACTCAGACAAATAGACCTCTGCATCGGGATCCACATGTCCCCGACTCTGCGTCAGGCGTGAGGAACGAATAGGTCGAAGTGGAGTGATTAAACAGCACGCGGAAGAAATCATCACTGCTTACCGGGCCATGACACCACTAGTGCATTCGAGAATGGAGAAAAACGCAACCAACGACCCTTTGCAGGACCTTGGAGCAAGCCATCAACAGGTCAAGCGTCTGAGGGGCTTGAAGATGGGGTTTAAAAAGGCATAGCGTCGGGCCGACAATGGTCCAATAGGTTCTCATCCTTTTTCGTCGGTCCGACATTGAGCTAATCACAACTCGCCGTCTTCGCTTTGAACCTTTTAGCCTATCCACACCCAAAAACCCACCTCCACATATGCTTGGACGTACACCAGTGATACGAAGGGGGGGGGGGCGCTCGGCCAACTACTGAGAGTCAAACATAACGAATACTACTCTAAAGATGGGAGAATCGGCAAATATCAGCAGCAACTATCGATGGGAGCTGAGGGGAATCACCCCGTATGCTAGCCATTATTGGCATCTTATTCATCCGCATTCCCCATGGTCGGTGGATGACCGAGAAGCGCACAGTTGTGCGTCTGTTCAAGTGAAGTGCTCCGCTATCGCTGGGCAAGAAGGACCACACGGGGAATCACACGGGGGATTTAAGAACCCGTACCGAGATTTCTCAAAGCCGTAATTTGATCCCTGGTTTGCACTCTTGTGTTGTGTCTTCTCTTCTTTTCCTGCTTACAACAAGGGGAAGAATCCAGCTCTCTTCGTATTTTTCTCTGGAAAGTTGACATACGCCTCGAACCTCCCCATTGCTGCCGTCACCTCATTGCAGACGACTCAATTGTTGACATCTTCAACTCAACTTATCCTGTTAATAACCCTCTCCTTTGCAATTCTTTCGGTATGACTGTGCCTAGTCGCCTCAAGCTTTGGTGGAAGCATGCCGTCATCTACCAGATCTACCCGGCGTCATTCTGTGATTCCAATGGAGATGGTATTGGAGATTTCCCGGGAATCACCTCTAAGCTGGACTACATAGCTAGTCTTGGTGTTGATGTGATTTGGATATGCCCCATGTACGATAGCCCTCAAGTGGACATGGGATACGACATCTCCAACTATGAAGACGTGTATCCCCCGTACGGCACTCTACAGGACATGGAAACTCTCATCCGAGAGGCTCATGTTCGGGGAATGAAGATTATGCTGGATCTTGTTATCAATCATACATCCGATCAACATCCCTGGTTCAAGGAGTCTCGTGCCAGTAAAGACAGCTCCAAGAGAGACTGGTACATCTGGAGGCCTGCCAAGTACTCCGCCACTGGCCAACGTCTTCCCCCCAACAATTGGCGCTGCAAATTTGGTGGCGGCAGCGTGTGGGAGTGGGACGAGCAATCGGGCGAATACTACCTTCACTTGTTTGCCAAAGAGCAGCCTGATTTGAACTGGGAGAACCCCGTCACCCGTAAAGCTCTGTATGCCTCGGCCATGGAATTTTGGCTTGAGCGTGGCGTTGACGGCTTCCGCATCGACACCGTGAACATGTATAGCAAGCCGCCGGGGCTCCCAGATGCGCCAGAGCTGGACCCCGGAGCCCCCTATCAAGTGGCCGACATGCTTTACTGCAATGGCCCCAGAATGCACGAGTTTCTCAGTGAAATGAACCAGATTCTAGCCAAGTATGGTGCCATCACCGTTGGTGAGCTTCCATCAACGCCTGACATGGCCCGTGTCCTTCAGTACGTGAGCGCAGAAGCCAAGCAGTTGGACATGGTCTTCCAATTTGATGTCGTGAACGTTGGATTCAACCGGCCGCTGAGATACGACGCAAAACCCAAGGACTGGCAGCTACCCGAATTCAAAGAGGCCATTGCCCGGACGCAAAACCTGATCAAAGGCACTGATGCATGGACAACAGTCTTTCTAGAGAACCACGACCAGGCGCGATCAATTACGCGCTTCGCAGACGACAGTCCTCGGTATCGCGTTGCTAGTGGAAAAATGCTTGCTCTACTGCAGGCATGTCTAAGTGGCACGCAATACATATACCAGGGCCAGGAAATTGGATCCGTCAATGTTCCAGAGGAGGGATATCCGCTTGAAAATTACATTGACGTCAGCAGCTGCTTGTACCTTGACTACGTCCGCGAGCACCGAAACGGCCAAGGACTGGACAAGGCGCTTACTTCTCTGGCACATTTCGCACGAGACCATCCCCGCGTTCCAATGGTATGGAACGGAAAGGCCAAGTACGGAGGTTTCTCTGAAGAAGCGGAGAAATCTGGCAAACAAGTCAAAGAGCCCTGGATGAAGCCTCACCCCTTGGCTAGCCAAATTGACGTTGCCTCGCAACTTGACGACCCGCACAGCGTCTTGGCCTATTGGCGAAAGGCAGTGCGCTTCCGAAAGGAGTATGCCGATTTACTCGTGTACGGTGATTACCGAGGACTACGGGATGAAGACAAGGATATTTACACATTTGTAAAAGAGCCGCCTTCCAATGGAACAGCCAAGGCTGTGGTTGCGCTGAACTTTACTAGCGATGAGAAGACGTGGGACAAGCCTACGGCTGAGGAACTAGGAATTGCAGAGGGTGCCAACGTTACGTTTGTGCCGATTATGTCTTCATATGACGGCAAGATTAGTGAGGGGGCCTTGAGTCCTTTCGAGGGTAGAGTTTACTTGGTCACTTGGTGAGTGTCATCAAGTTGAAGGAACATGGAAACATGAACAGCGAGCTCAAGCTTTAAAGAGCATATAGCAACGAGTAATACCCAGTTTACTCCATAGACAGTGAAACGCCGGCGGTCGGAATGGAATATTAATTCGCCGTGGAATTGGAGTCTTGTGCGTGAATTTTTGGATCGATGCGGAGAAGCATCCGTCATAGTCTAAGATATTCCCACCAGTAAACAATCAAATAGGCCGTGTGGCTCAATGGCAGAGCGTCTGACTACGATTAAGTAAATCAGGAGGTTGCAGGTTCGACCCCTGTCTCGGTCAATTTTTTTCTCACATCTTTGTGTGGATGCCTTTTTTTGACAGTCATGTCTTGTCGCGGAGTCGCGTTGTCGACGCAACAGCTGGCTTGTGTCAGTCAAGTTTTGTGAGGTTGTTTAGACTGTCAGCATGTTTAGGCACTAAGATGTCAAGTGTTGAAGAAGAGGAGTTGACTGCTGATGACTGCTTCATACTAAGACCACTAGTGGACAATACTCCGCCACCAACCAATGCTGCGCCGTATGGAGTTTCTTTCTACTAATGTCAAACAAAGGAACTGATATACAGCTACTTATACGCAACACAAGTCTCACAATTAACGGCATAATGCGCTTGTAGGGGTGTACTGGCCGAGTGCCGGCTCGTCGGCAGTGCCCGGTCAGGGGGGAATCTCACACCAAGAAGACCATGCAAGTATATCCACCGCTGCGGGTGGTAGTATAAGCAGATCTACCTATTAATAAGATTCTGCTGAGTGGCATTCCCGGAAACCAGCCGCAGATACGAGATTCTGGGATCGGAAGAAACCAATAACTCTTTGTCAGAAATCAGTGCCAACGCTTCGGGGCATCGCATCCAAGTCTTTGCAATCACTAGATTTGGTAGAGCTAAGCAAGAGCAGTTGCGTCCGTCGTATTGGTGTTGGTTGTTGATGTGGCTCAGTTCCCAGACATGGGTTGGGGCACAACTCTGTATTAGACTTGTTGTCAACCTTGTTTTTATTTTAGGTTGTGTCATGAAATGACATGAATCGCGGCCAAGGGCAAGGCTGTCCCCATCCGGCGGCGGAGATGCATCCGCTGGTCATGCGTGCAACAAAGCCACCCCGGTACTGACCGCCTGTTGATCCCTTTTTCTCTTCAGTTTTCTCGTATTTCGAGGTTGTATCCAGGGGTACATGACGTCGTGTCCCTGAATAGACACAGCTTAGTGAGATGTGGACAAGAGATCGTCGTGTTGCTTACGGAACTAGACTGGAAGGGGCGGGTGCCGTAAAAGATATAAAACAAGTGAAGCCGTCGGCACTTGAAAGACGATGAGAAGCCAACAGTTGACAACGATTAAGCAGCAGGTTTTCGAAACAACAACGCATCTATTCAATCTTCTCAACCGCCCAACATGAAGTTTTGCGCCTCACTCGTCGCCATCGGCCTCTTTGCTGGTGCTTCCATCGCCCAAGACACTGGTGTGCAAACCGCTCACCTCACTCTCCGTTCTTTGGGCGACGACCATTCTTATACTCTCGATGTTCCGGCCGACGGCCAACCCGTGGAGACATTCCGCTCGCTGCCAGTTCAGCTGATTGATGCTCCCGATTTCAACGTCCTCCAGGCGTGTGTGATTGACACTCCCGGCCCAAAGAACCTGAGCAGCACAGTCGCAGAGGATGGCGTGACACAGCAGGTTGTGATTGATCCGCCGCAGCAGGTGAACAGCATTACCTGTCAGGGAACCTGCGTTGAGACTTGGGGTGAGTTGCCGTTGGACGAGGACAGTCTACGGTTTTGGTATGCTAAGATTTGAACTAGGTGCTTGCTTTGACGTGAACGCTCAACCCGTAGGACCCTGCTGCAATGGCTTGTGCATTGCATCTCGCTGCAGACCTTGGAACATTGGCTCGTACGCGTAAGGGATGTCTGGGCTACAACGCATTGGAGGAGATTCAACCAGGGTAGAAGATGTATTATACGGAATTACGATGTGCATACGGATGAAGAAATGGAAAAGGGTCGGACTACTTGCCGGGCCGACTTTGTTTGAGCGCGGAGTGAAGCAGACGCATATAGAATTGAGCTTGACAATGAACATATATGTTTCCAACACCGGGTGGTCCTCAGCCTGCATGCGGTCTGCAGCAATGTTCAAAGTGAACTGACATGGACAGCGATTCAACTCTAAAAAGTGCCTTGCGACAAAACATGGGAACAAAAGAAAAAAAGAAGACGTTGATGTTGTGACACCTGAGGGATTCGAACCCTCGCCTATTTCTAGACCGCGAATAGATGGGCTTGGATGGATGGGTCCAAACGAGAACCTGAACACGGCGCCTTAGACCACTCGGCCAAAGTGCCTAAGCAACGAATGAGCATGTTGGTGGTTGTTGAGACTCAAGGACGATGAGCATGTCACAATGCTGGGAGAGTTGTGGATTCGGTAAGATGTGATGTAGCGTTTGTTTATTGAAATATGTGGCATTCTGTTGACAAGATACAGGCAGTTGATGCATCCAAGACTTTACTACTAAAATGGAGAAATAAGTCGGCAGATGTATAATCTAGTGAGAGAGGAAATCATGTCCATAACGTGCCGTCATCAACCCGGGCATACTCTATTACCCCCTGTTCGCGAACCACACGGCAAATTAGCAACGCTCCATAAACGCCATATACATTGTCGATTCATATCATACAGTTAAAATCAAATCATCTCTCCTTCAATGTATACCAATTCGTAACCAAACCATCGTCGTCGCATCGTCATCGTCACTGTCGTATCTATAACAAAAAGGAGAAGAAAAAAGAAACCAGTTACTCGTCATCAATCTGCCACGTTCATAATCAGCGCCTCTTTTTGTCGCCGCCGCCGCCGCCACCTAGTCCATCAGCCAGAGCAGCAGTCAGGGCGGCCGTGGCCACCTTGGCCCCCTTTGCGCCCAGCCAGGGACCGGCCTCTTTGCGGTTCTGCATGATGGCTTGCGCGCCGGCGGCGAGGGCCGTGCGGGCTCCGGCTTGGATCATGGGATTCTTCCACCAGGCGGTGTTGCTGCTCTTTGATTTGAGGCCGGAGCTTGACACTGCGGGCATGGTGCTCCGGCGCTTCAACGACGAGCGGCCACCGGAAGCTGGTGCGCGATCTCTATCCCGATCCCTGTCCCTGTCCCGGTCACGAGTTCGGCCGTGACTGGTCTCTGCCTCGCGAGGCTGCGAGCGATGTCTTCGGTGCCGCCTATCTTTCCCATCGTCACTGCTAGGGGCAGGAGCGCCGCGAGAGCGTGATGATTGATTTGGAGGGGGCGATACCCCACGAGATCGACGAGAGGAGCGAGGGTCTCTGTCTCTATCATCGGACGAGGGCGTGGGGTAGCTTCGTGATGAGCGATGCCTGGGCTCGGGAGAGGTATGTCGAGAGCGCCGCGGAGGGCTTTCTGGAGATGGTTCACGGCGAGAGGACCTGTGACGGCGCTCACGTGGCTCCGTTGCAGGAGGAGGGGGATAGTCCCGTGAGCGACGGTCAGCATCTCGGTAGCGCGAATCTCGGTCTCGATCTCGGTCTCGATGTGAGTCTCTCGGCGCATCCCTTTGCGAGTCTCTCTGCGAATCCCTCGGTGAATCTCGCGGCGAATAGGCATCGCGGTCACGACGAGACGAGCGCGAGTCTCGCTGAGGCGGAGGAGAGGGTGCGGAATACGGTGGGGGGCTGGGATGTCGACGGCTTCGGGAGGGCTTTGCGTATCCTGGCGACGGATCGCGACGGCTACTGCGGCGAGATTTGTAGTCGTCGTCGGGGGAGTAGGCGGGAGATCGAGTCTGCCGGCTTTTCTCAGACCTGGGACGGCGGGATGGAGAAGGATCTCGAGATTTGGAGTCGAGAGGCTCGTCTGGGTGATAGTAGGAATGGTTGAGACCCTGCGTCTGGTCCGGCTCTGAGCGCCGCGACGAGGGGAAGAGGGGCATGGTTGTTGTGTCTGATGTGTGTATGTATGTGCTTGATTAGCAGTTGGGAAGAAGCATTGGATGAAATAAAACAAAAACAAGAGAATAAAAAAAACAAGAGCAGCATCAAAAGATGCAAATCGCGCTGACGGCGCAGCCAGGCTTATGTATATTGAAGATATGGATGATGCGCAGCGTCTTGCATCAGCCCCGCTGACTTTGGAGGGGCCTTTCTGCAGGTCAGGAGGGGCGGCCTCTCGGCAGCCTGTTCCAGTGCCTGGCCCGGGAGGCTCTTTTGCAGGGGGGGTTATTTACATGTTTACAGGCTATTTACAGCGGCCCCCAGAGCATCTTACAGCGATCCGGATGCGCTGAGCTGCAGGGGTTTCAGCGGTCTCCTGACGTCACACGAGCCAATAGGCAACTCCGACCGGGCGCCTGATGGAGGACTTTCTGGTTGGCAAAGTCGCCTGACGTCAAGGCTCACGTCGAGTGGCGGTGCAAATTCGACAATCGGACTCTTTTTCTTTTACAGAAAAGTCTGCAAACGGTGCAAGGATCCGGGTGTGTGGTTGGATGAGTTTGTTGGGGATGGGATCATCAGGGCTGAGCTGATGGCACAATCATGCTGACGGGAAGAAGATGTCCGGTACTTGACAGCAGAGAGAGTCTGCTGCTGCCTGGTATGTACATGTGCCTATTGTTGCAATATATCGTTACTGACAGGCAATATAGCTGTGTATCCAATATCCAATATCCAGCTAGGCAGATACACGCGATAGACTCACGTGGAAACCGTAACAGACGTGAGTCCGTCGCCATGTGCTGGCTGACTGTGTGTCATCGGTGACACACACACAAAAAGTGTCCAAGAAGATCTTCAGGAGCCGTCGAGCCGCGGACGAAAATCCCACGGGACTTTTTTTCCTTTCCTGATGCCCGTGTGTATGAAGAATGCGAGCGCGCCCGGCTTGGTTGAAGATCCCGGCCAGCCATGCCGCGAGTTAAATGCCTTTTCCGTCCCGCCACCCGCGATCCCCGTTTCGACCGTTTTCTCGGGGTCCTGTTTTGGTGGGATAATACTCATCACTTGAGATGTGCTTCAAATGGCTAGACGATGGTTGAAAATGATACAACTTTCGTCAATGCCTTGGTGAAGCAGTCAGTCAAGGTATAAAAGTGTCCGCATCCATGCAAAAGTCCGTAGCAGCGCGCTGAGGAAATACATAGAACGGCCTACCGATCCACTCCGGTTTATCTCTTCCGTTTGCCGCTCAGCGCCTCCGATGCAGTCCGATGTCTCAGCTATGACATCGTTACACATCATTCCTGTCAGCTTTGTTGCATGTCTCAGATTTAAACAAGCTCAGGTAGTTCGCATTGATGCGTGGCGAGCATCGCAGCGCAGAGACTGGAGAAGCTACCCGGTAACGTCAATCATCTTGGATGCTCATCACCCTGTTTCACAACAAAGGCGTACTGTCACGTAACTTTTCGCCTTTACAACATCTTTCATGTTTTCAATTGAAACCTGCAAAATCCTCCTTGGCCATGGGGCAAGGTTTTGCTGACTGTAAAGGGTGTCTCCATCACAATCGATCGCCAACCCTGCTTCGCCTTGTTACACGTGTGATATCACCGGAAATCGTGGGGATTGACGTCTGTGCGCATCAACGATTTACATCTTGAGTACGGAGTACGGAGAATATGTATTATTACTCCATACATTACTCATCAGTCAGCATGAAGCTTACTCTGCAGGAGACATACTCTCAACGCGTGCTGCGTATGATCAAGGAGACAGACTGAGAAAGCCGTCGACGTTTTTATCAGCTCAATTCAACACTCTCGAGCTGAAGACAAGGGCTCCAAGGGTCTTGTCAAGGGCATCCTTGTCATGGCTTGTTATGAGGTGGACCCGGCAACTGCTAGATCCCGATGACTCCGTCCCAAGCAGCTTTACTAGTAATTTTTCAATACGAGTCCGTCCAGCTAGCTCAGCTCCCTTTTCACGGCCCTCCGCTGGCAGCCCAGTACTAAGCGGGCGCGCGAAGCTCGGCAACTTGTCTGATATGCCGAAGGCACAGATTGACGGGCGATCGTAAGCCGCCCATCTGGTACGTAATTTCAGCGAGCGACATGGACGAAGAGCGGAGCTGCTCCGCTGTACTGACTCGCGATGGCTTCAACCATGTGTCTTTACGGAATAGTTACGGCAGTTGCCTGATCATTACTTGCACAGCTACTACGGTTGACACAACTCACAAACATGAATTGCTAGATAAACGACATCAAATCATGACAACCATCGTCAAATATATACATCTCGCTCATTAATCTTCAAAACGTCATTTCTGCGCCTCATACACAGGGTAATCCGTATACCCAATCGTCGAATCCTCAAACGGCCCGTAGAAGCGAGACCTGTCGTACTGAGCCAGTGCCCAGCCGTTCCGTAGCCTCTCCACCAGATCCGGATTGCTGATAAAGTATCTCCCGTACAGCAGGGCGTCGTACTTGCCGCTCTCTACAACTCCCCACGAGTTCGTGTGGTCGAAGCCGCCGGCGGAGAAGAACGGCGTGTCTCCCCAGATCTCGCGGAACATGGACAGGTCGACCTCGGGAAGCCCCCACGAGTCGAGAAACTTTTGCTTCTCGGCCTCGGAAAAGATTTGCTCGTAGCGCGGCTCGATGAAGCTCACGTACGACAGCTTGGGATGCTGCTTCTTCAGTTCGCGGCAGAGATGACCCCAAGTCTCGAGACGCTGCTCGCTGCGAGTCTGGTTAAAGAGGCCAAAGGGCGTAAGCCGGATCGCCAGGTTGTCTTCTCCCACGGTCTTGGCCAGCTCGCCCATCAGATCAATCACAAACTTGCAGCGCTTCTCTGGCGTGCCGCCGTACTCGTCTGTCCGTTTGTTGATGTTGGAACTCAGAAACTGCTCCGGCAAGTATCCGTTGCCTCCGTGAAGCTCCACGCCGTCAAAGCCAATCTCCATGGCCGTCTTCGCGGCGGCGCAGTAGTCGCGGATCGTCTTCTTGATGTGGTCAACCGTCAGCTCAATGGGCAGCTGGTCGCTATACTTGACCGGCGTCGTCGAGTGAGGCGCGGGATACAGGAAGCACTCATTCGGGTCATCCCACGGAATGCTTGACGGCGCCACGATGGGCGTGCCTGTCAGCTGTGGGATGTTGGCACGGCCAGAGTGCCAGAGCTGTGCGTAGATGTAGGCGCCTTTGGCATGAACTGCGTCGACAATCTTCTTCCATCCTTTGGCCTGCTCCTCCAAGAAGATTCCGGGGACCCCAGGCATGGCATTGCCCTGGAGAACAGAATGTCAATTCTAACCATGTCTAAACTCGCGGGACGCTGTTTTACGCGTATCTAGGAATGAAAGAATGAATGAATGAATGAATGAATGACGTACTTCTAGTGAAGGCGGAATGCCTTCGCTGATGATAAGACCGCCATCTGTTGCCCGCTGAACATAGTATTCGGCAATCAGATCGTTGGGAATCCAGATGCGATTCGGATTCTCGGCAGTCGAAGTCGCTCGAAGCGGCGTGCCACGGTTTCTCGTCAGGGGAGCAAGGACGACTCGGTGCTTGAGAGTGATCTTGCCGTTTCCAATCGCCAGCGGCTCAAACAACTTCGAGTCCTTTCCGACTTTGACTTGGGAGCCCATGTTTTGGCCGGCGATATGAGCTGAAATCTATCCTTTGCAATTTACTTGGATGAGGATCAAGTGAGACATGCAATTAACCCAAACAAAATACGAGCTGGGCTACTATCTGTCGACAGAATGACTCAGGAACCATAGCAAGGTGAAAAGGAGCAACGACGCTCATTTTCCAAAAGAAGAGTACGACCCTGGCCGTCGTTGCAACCCTAATAACTGCACAAGCTGCAACCAACAAGACATCATTGCAATCAATCCCCCCCCTTGACAGAAACACCAACGGCTGAATACATTTGAAAAGCGCATGGCCAAGCCTCGACATGGATCTGAGAGAAATTTGTTCCCAGGGCGCTCCACTGGACTCCATATGGATGCATCGCCATGACTCCACAGCGGTAACATCGTGAGCCAGTGCCTCCCCCAAAGTCCAACGATCTATTTCTTAGTGAGCAGACGATCTTCACGACGGCGGTTTTAGCCCGCGTCGGCTTCCATGACGGCGTTGCGGTGTAAACTCAGCCGCAGCACACTTGGGCGAACAAGCATCCTTTCTATTTGTGCTGGCAAAGTTTGCACTGTGAGATGAAGGGTTAGTTTCTCGCTTGGTGATCATGTCATCGGAGAGGGGGCCAGGGCCATGACTAGCATGAAGGCTGTTGGCTTATTCAGTCTGTAGTTGGGCGGCGTTTCGCCTCCCCCCCGGCACCTTCAGAGTCGATTTCCGATTTGCACGCGGTCACTCTCTTCACCGTCGTCATCCCTGCATGGCGTTCTTCAGCAACCGCAGTGCTTATCCTAATTCATCCTCCGTTGGCAGGCGGGCCCACCACGCTTCAGATCCCTGGCCCGGTCCACTTTGCATGTCATGTTCGGCGAGCGCTGCTGTAACCGACAAACGAACGAATCATGCGCTCAAGAGGACTAGCCGACATACAAGTAGAGTTTTGAAAGCTGACCAAGTGGCTGGCACGGCTGTTGCAGAGAGGGAGAAGTGGATGACATCTAATACTGTGGGTAGCTGAATGTGGCAAGGGCTCGTCTTGTCTGCCCTTCTCTCTCCTTGTTCGAGTCTTCCGGGTTCATAAACGGATCCTATTGCACCTGCATTAGTCCTTTATCTTGTGATTGTCTTCCCCCCCTCCCTTTCCCCACGGATTGGTGTTGTTGATTTAACCTTCGGCAATCGCTCCTTTTGCATCGGCACCTCTCTCGACTTGTCCAAACCAAGTTGGCAGAATCATGAAGTTTTGCCCGTCATGAGTTTTCCCGGTGCTGCTCCGCCTCCTGAAGGCGTCATCCCCAACCTTGCTCACCCGCAGGATGTCCTGAGAACTACAAACTACGTCACCCAAGGGCTGACAATCTTCTTCGTCTCAATCTTCGTCGGAATACGATTCTACGCCAAAACTAGAGTGCTGGGAGGGAGGTTTACAGCAGATGACTGTGGGTATAACACGTATCCAGGGGCTGCACGTACGGTTGAAATGCTGACTTGAGGGGAACAGATGCGACGTATGCGGCCTATGTATGCAACCCGTGATGATTCGAGGGCGAAATGTGCTCATGTACTTGTGCTTGAAAATTAACACGTTGTATTAGATACTCATGTTGGGGTACTGCATCACCGCGTGCTGTGGTAAGTGTTGAACCAGCCTTGCTTCACAACGTTTTTGTTCCGTCCTGCTCACAATGGATTTTAGCTAGTGCCCACGGCGGAGGCCTTAACATATGGGAGGTGTCACCACAGGAGGTTCAGCTATACTTTAAGGTAAAAAGCATTTCCAGCTTGTTGCTGTGGCCCGTTGATAAAAATCTAACGTTTGATGGCAGTCTTGCTACGCCGCCACCATCTTCTACGCCCCGATGGCCATGTCTGTCAAACTGGCCCTGCTGGTCATTATTATACGAGTTTTTGGATCCGTTCACAGACGAACTCTGATCGCGATTTACATATTCATCGGCATGATTGTGGTATATTACGTCTCGGGTCTCTTTATCAAAATCTTCATTTGCTGGCCAATCAGGGCATACTGGGAAGGAGATGCCAGCAAGTGCATGAACCAGAGTGCCATCGTTACGGCCGACTCCATCATCAGCGTCATCAGCGACCTGGCCATCTTGTTGCTGCCGACGCCCCTTACATGGTCGCTCCAGCTTCCCCGACGACAACGACTCCGTGTTACGGGGCTGCTATGTGCTGGAGGCGTTGCTACGGCATTCAGCATTTACCGCTTGGCCATGATTGTTGACGAACGCAATTCTCCAAACATGACCATGGTTTTTACCAAGGTCATTCTATCGGGGTAAGTTTTATCTCCCGTTTATTCATACATGATGAGATTGTCACGACGCACGCTAACGAGGACACTTTATCAGCAACGCCGAAGTTGGCATCGGCTTGATATGTGCCTGTCTTCCAGCCGTCAGTGCCCTCTACGTTCAACACAGACGAGGCTCCTCGTACTTCAAGAACCCCGGCCAATCGAGCGTCAGCGCCCGCGGCGAAATCATGTTGACGCGGTCGTACCACGTGTCGGCAGTCGACAAGAGCGTTGACGAGAATGCCCTCGAGCTGGGCCACGACGAGACGGGCCTGGTGTCCAACATTGAGACCCAGGTCAACGTGAACGCTCCCCCAAGCCATCACTCCAATCGGTCCGACGAGACACTGTGATGCTATTTTCTTTTTTATTTTATCCTTTTTATGCAATAAAAAGCCCGGCGACGTTTACATTGATTTCAAGCATTTTCATGTTGATATGAACAGATATGGGCAGGGATGCCGACTGGACAGAGCGTCATCTCCATGGGGATTCCATTGGTGGGAATTTTTTTTTATAGAATCTATATACCAGTCCCTGTATTCGGCAAGGACAGTTAATACCACTTTAACGGGCTATTTCGAGCCCCGTCATTTTGGATGCGCACTCCTTATTTCCGAATCTCGGGGTAAAATAAACATTTAGACGTTCGAACAAGGTCACATCATTCGACAGCATGTGATTAAAGTTGCATTGCTTTCTTCAATTTGCAGTTGATGCAACATGTATAACGCTGACTCGCTTGCAGAACCCCTGAGATGTCATTTCTCGTTGCCAGGCCCGTGTGGATGGAACATGGCCAAAGATCGGCCCCCCCGTCTTCAAGGGAAGAGCCCACAAGGGGAAGGTCCCGTACGGTTATTTTCTTATTTTCCCGCAGCTTATGCCGGCGCGCCGCGGGGGTATGAGAATAAGCTCCAAGGACCGGCTTTTGCAGCCCGTCAGAAATTGGCGCGCGGCGACTAGTCGCGGGTGACGGGTTTTAGGTTGCGGCAGACGATTAGGTTTTGTTGCGAGTGTGTATACGGAGTGTTCTATTTGTTTTGCGGTTGCACGGAGAAAGTCCTGTCTGGATGATGATATTGTATTGCTTTGAGAGGACATGCATGCATGATGGACTCGTTTGTAAGTTGACAAGACTGGTGTTGCGCGACATGAGCGGGGCTTGGCTTCGGTTTCACGCGAAGCTTTCTTTATGCATTTTCTCACGACGAGCGTATTTCGTTTAAAAAAACATGCTATGCTACGCAGTACTGTTAGAAATGGGGGCAGGGATTAGGGTCTCGATTTCGCAAATGAGCCGTCATTTTCGACACCTTTTGGTCCTGGAGATTTGCTCCACGGGCGCTGCGATCGCGTGGGTACGTCAGACGGGTAAGCTAGGAGGTTATCCGTTTCTTTGGGGGAGGTGAGGATGCCGGGAGTTGGTTCGGTTGGATGTTGGTTGACACTTTCAGTTGTTGGTTTGGGGATGACTATGCTTGAGGTTATAGACATTGGGTTGCCATTCTCTAACCTTGATTTCCAGGCGGATGCTGGTTGAGGCTAAACGTGTTGGCACTCGCGTTGCTTACTTGTACACGAGTATGACCTAGCAGCTGACTGTACTACAGCTTCGTGGATACTTGTGACTATTGCAAGAAGCAGAGAGCAAACCACGAAATCCTCTCTCAAATCCAGCACATCTCACGAATCATGTGCTCTTCCGTCAGTGTCTCTCATCAGCAACCGAGGCACGTGAGACTTGAATGCTGCAGGCCTGCACCATGCCGTGTTACCACACTTTTCGACTTTTACAAAGATGCATCACAATGACAGTAGGCGGCAAGTCGTTTTATATTAAAAGAAAGGGTGACAAAGCCATGGGTAATGGGAATTGACTGCTTAATGAACAGTATTGGTTGGTGAGATTTTAGCCGACAATGGACTTGAGCCATCTACGTTGGAAGTCGTAACTATTAATCACCTCTACAAAGCATGCATGGCGACGATGGCGTCACACGTGCAATCATCTATTGATGCTAGGTAACTCGACCTTTGGGCATCTCTCGGGCCATGTTCCCCTTTAAGACTACGATATGGTGGCGTTCGTTGATGGAGGTCGCCGACCTCTGGAGTTTGAGCGGCGCTGCCGGATAATATAGGACAAAACTCGTATCAAGAGTATGCAAATGCCGTGTGAGCACATGCTTCAAAAGTCCCCCTCATGCAATAAGCATTTGGGCCTATAGCTTATGCCCGCAGGCGTTGAACTGCCGGTTCGTCTGATAGGCGGGCAATATACGAAGTAGAGACGTGGGGGATAACTCAATATGCGTCTGGCTGCCTCTGTATACGTAAGAGCATCTGATAGGCGTTTCGGGTTATCGTTGCAGGTAGCTGCAGGTGCTCGGTGATATCATCTCCGATAGATTGGGTAGAAAGAGCATCGTGCCTCGCCGAGTAGAAGCAAGACGCGTTGCTGGACGGGAGTCGCCGCCCTCCATCTCGCAGGTTTCCGAGAAGTTGGGGGAGAGATGGCGGTTTATACTGCAGTGGTCGATGCCAACGAGATCAGAGCTCCGATAACGATGCAGGTACGTCGATATCTCGATGTGCGGAGAAGATAACAGACGGAGCAAGGCATGCATGGATGCTGATAACGAGCCGAGATGAATGAATACGGGCCAAAAAGTCCTACGGAATATTCGCAGCCCGAAACGGCGACCCCGGACCGGCCCTGGGTTTTACATGCACATCTGGAGGCGCGGAATCGAGGCCGGTTGGCTTGCTTATCCGTGCGGTGCGATTGGCTGGACGACGTTTTCCCTTGGCGCCGGTTTAGCCTCTTTCCACGACGGAATTCTCGAAGGAGGACTAGCCTGATTTAGGCAATGTGACGGCGCTTGTGCCTTTTTGCGGCTTGACTCGTCTCGTGGGCTGATAAAAAAGATTTTCTATCAATGGTAGATAAGGAAGAGGAGCCGACGTGCCGATATTTATTCTAGAGTCCTTTTTTTATGGGCTCCAGGCTGTACGAGGGGGATTCGTTTTACATATGAAGCACAGACTTTGTGTATATTCTCTATTAGAGGAGTTGGTTGTGCTAAACACACACACACACACACACAGAGTATTATAATACGGCTATTCTATCTACTTCGTTATAGAAAGATAGGCAGCTGGATAGGCAGGCATGCATAAAAACAGTATCTGACCACCACATCCGCGTCTTTTCCGCTCTGCATGGCGATCTAGGCTTGATTTGGGGGCCGCATGTGCGAGGAGAAACTTGCGCTAACAGACGGACCGAGGGCGAAATGTTGCTAGCGGGCAAGATTTCATGCTGACGAGTTTCTTTATAGTGCCCGGGCTGCTTGGGTTTAATTCCCACGAGGAGGCTGGCACTAGCTGGTAGCCAGTTTTTTTTCTCTTTAGTTTTACATAGTTTTAGAGGGCAACAAACAGGCAAATATTCCCGCTAGTACTCCGTAGAAGGATGCATTGTCCACTGATGAAGCGTCTCTTTATCGCTGAAATTCGTTTAGCAGTACTTTGTAATGAACTACTTCTGGCAAACTCCATATTTGATAGTCGAGGTGACGACGAGAGTGGTTCCTTCTCCAGCTTCAGGGTCCACCGCACCTGCCCTCCCACACGGTTCAGGCAGCGCGCGCTCAATTGATTAAATGATTAATCGATTAATGGATTCGTTCTGTATTCCTGCTATCGACAAGCTGCTGTTCCCGCCCTAGAGGTGCTGCTTTTTGATGCTCAGCTCAGCTCAGCTCAACTAGTCGATAACGCCCTAAACTTGTTTCCGGTATGTATCATGGCTTTCTCTTCTTCTTCTTCTTCTTCTGCCGCCCTGCTGCTAGTATAAGTAGGTACTGATCGATACAAAGAACAACCGGCCGCAGACCGACCGAACCGGCTCCTCTCTCTCCTCTTTTCTCCCCCGCGCACACTTGCAGATCCTCCTGCTGCAGGCGGCACGCGAGATTCTGGATTGCCGTCATCTACTACATAATAGGAGCCACGGAAATAAAGAACAAGCGTCTGTTTAGGCCTGGCAAAAAGGCATAAAAAAAAGAAGAAGCAAAACAGCCACCTTCTTCCCACCCCGCGGGTTCGCCCCTGTCGTTTCGTCGCCGCCACCGCTATCGCTAGCTGCCCCACCACGCGAAAAAGCGAAGAGGTTTTTTTTTTATCACCAGCTCCCGCAAATCTTTCCGACTCTTGTCTTCCTCTTCCTCTTTCTTTCAGAGGACGTATCGTCCTTTCGCTTTCGAATTCGACACGCGTCTCCAAGAAAAAGACAATTGCAGCCATGGGGTGGATGGATAATGTCAACAAGAAGGTCGCCGCCAGCCCGGTTGGCAGGTGGTTCCGTCTCGATGGTTCAGGACATGTAAGTCGCCAACATTCATTTTCCCCGTCTTGTGCTTCTCCGCGTCACGAGACACCTCGCGTCGTCTCGTCGTCTCGGAGAAAACTGCCAAGATGATGTCTCGGGACAAGCTCAGAAGCTTCCCAAAGACGGCCTGCGTTATGGTTACTAGTCATTTGCTCATCATGTCCTGTTGTTCCCCGTCTTTTAGCCCAAGGAACGCAAGGGATCCCTCTTCTTCACCGAGATCCGCGGTGGCCTGGCCACCTTCTTCGCCATGGCCTACATTATCGCCGTCAACTCGTCAATTGTCGCCGATTCAGGTGGTACCTGCGTCTGCAATGGCGGAGCCGCAGATCCCATTTGCAACAACAACGAGGAGTACAGCTTGTGCGTCCAGGCCATCAAGCGCGACGCCGTCACCGCTACCGCCGCCATCTCGGCCCTGGCTAGTTTCTTCATGGGCCTCTTGGCTAACCTGTAAGTCAAGATTGCTTCTGAAAATCAAAGACACGCGTAGGATTATTCATCTGACTCTTTGTAATAGTCCCGTCGGCCTGGCTCCTGGAATGGGTATGTCGCAACTCCGATATCTCGGCGCAAAGATTTGATATCCAGACGAGAATCGTACTGACTCATAATCCACCGTGTAGGTCTGAATGCCTACTTTGCTTATACTGTCGGTAAGTTGGAGCCCCTCTCTTCACCTCTTCTCTTATCTTCTGCTCTCCCTCTCCAATAAACGCGGCTTGTGTCCTGACTCCCATGCAGTTGGCTTCCACGGATCTGGCCCCGTTCCTTACCGAGTCGCCTTGACTGCCATCTTCGTCGAGGGCTTCATCTTTTTGGGCCTTGCCATCTTTGGTATGCGACAATGGCTTGCCCGAGCCATCCCTCACTCCATCAAGCTGGCAACCGGTGTGGGCATTGGCCTCTTCCTGACCATCATCGGTCTCACCTACAGCGAGGGTCTGGGCATCATCACTGGCGCCACCGACACTCCTGTTGAGCTTGCCGGTTGCTCGCCCGCCAACTTGCTCGAGGACGGTACTTGCCCTAGCTGGGACAAGATGCGCTACCCGGCCATGTGGATCGGCATCTTCTGCGGCGGCATCTTCACCGTGCTTCTCATGATGTACCGTGTCAAGGGTGCTGTTATTGCCGGCATCGTTCTCGTCAGCATCATTTCTTGGCCTCGAACCACGCCCGTCACCTATTTCCCGTACACGACGGTTGGCGACGACTCGTTCAACTTCTTCAAAAAGGTTGTCGACTTCCACCGCATCGAGCATACGCTCAACGTGCAGGAATGGGATGTCAGCGCCTATGGCGGCCAGTTTGGCCTTGCTCTCATCACTTTCCTCTATGTCGACATCCTTGACTGCACGGGTACCCTGTATGGTATGGCTCGCTTTGCCAACCTCATCGACCCCGTCACCCAAGATTTCGAGGGCTCTGCTGTGGCCTACATGGTGGACGCCATCAGCATCTCCATCGGTGCTCTCTTTGGCGTCCCGCCCGTCACGGCCTTTGTCGAGTCTGGTGCTGGCATTTCCGAAGGTGGCAAGACTGGCCTCACCTCCGTCGTCACCGGCATCTGCTTCTTCATCAGCGTCTTTTTCGCTCCCATCTTCGCCTCCATCCCGCCGTGGGCCACTGGCAGCGTGCTGATTCTCGTCGGATCCATGATGGCCACGTCCGTCACGGAGATTAACTGGAAGTACATGGGCGATGCCGTCCCCGCTTTCCTCGCCATCGCCATCATGCCTTTTACGTACTCCATCGCCAACGGCCTCATTGCCGGTGTCATGTCGTACATCATCATCAACTCCACCGTGGGAGTCTTGAGATTTGTCTCTCGTGGCCGCATCGTGCCTCCCAACCACGACGAAAAGGAGCCTTGGACGTGGCGCATTCCTGGCGGCTTCTTCCCTCCCTGGCTGGTTCGCCTGTTCCGCGGCAAGAAGGACTTTTGGCGGGAGCCCGACGCTGTTGTCGAAGAGCACGTGCTGGCAAAGGATCAAGATGCCAATTCAGAAGACCACGGCAACTCTGATGCCGGCCATTCTAACGAAGTGGCCGAGGTCAAGATGTAATGCCGCGTTCTGGATATGATGATGCGATTCTTCCGTTGGTCGAGGATATAAAAGAGAAGCCGAAGCAAAGGCTGGAGACGTAATTTTTTTTTTTTTTTTTTGGTTTCTTGGAGAGTAATGCTCGGATATGGTAAAGTGTGATGTAAAAATTCAAGGGAGCGTCGAGTGGGTATACACCTGGAGAGTGGTTGGAGTTAGCATCTTGCATATGTTGTCATGATACCTATGTCATTTTTGGTAGAAGAGAATAATAAAGTAAAACCTTTGGATATAAACTCAGCTGAAACATGTGCGAAATTGCTGGAATGAGTTGTGCTAAACATTCACCACAAAGTGACTTGTGAGGATCAAGAGGCTCGATGATTATGTTTATTTCATATCTTCATGTCATGATCATATCTTTGGGTATATCCACAATGTCATAAGCTTTCAACGCTTAAACGTCGCTTTATGCCATCAAAGCAATGTGCTTCAGCTCACTATGAATTGTGTCAATTGCCAATCTCGTCATAGTTGAAGGGAATGCACAAAAAAGCAAGAACAACTTACTCTTGCACCTGGAATCCGACCTTGGTGGGGGGATACTTTACTTCCTCGCCCTCGTCTCGCCCCAGCTTGGCCTGCTCTTCACGGACCTTCTTCGCCCTCTCTGCCAGCGCCGGGACGGGTGCCAGGTCAAAGTCGGAGTTGAGATGCCAGAAGAGCGTGCTGGAGATGCGCACCAGGGGGCGGTCGGGGAACTCTACTTTGCGCTTCTCAATGGCCTCCAGCGTGCGCTCGTTGACGACGACCTCGTGGTAGCCCGCCTTGATGAGGCCGCCCGTGATGTACTCGATCTGCTTGCCGGCCTGGACGAGGAGGTAGTTGCCCGGCGGGATCTTGACGGGGATGCGGGAGCCCGTGTTGCGGGCCCAGATGTTGAGGCCCGGGTAGCGGGAGCGGCCGTGGATGGTGAGGAAGTTGAGGTCGGTGTGGAAGCCGGCGAGGATGGTGTCTTGGGAGCCGTACTTGGCGAGGTCGGAGGCGGTTGGGGCCAGGAGATGGGGGCTGTTGTGAAGAAAATGTTAGTTTGAATAGACGTGGTTGAGATTGCTCGAAGAAGGAAACGCACCCGTAGCGGCCGGCGGTGCTAAAGTATTCGGCTTCGAGGCCGAGGCCGAGGGCCGTCATTTCAGACAGCTTGGAGACGCTGTTTGCATGGTTTTGATGTCAGCTTTTGTGTCTAGTTTAACTATAGAGCTCCTTCGGTGCTCAACAGCCGGAGAAAAGAGGAAAAAGAGGGAGACCAACGCATTCTTCATCGAGCTTCCCCACTGGTCCATCGTCGGCGCCCATCTATCCTTGATATGCGCCGCATCGGGCGTGATGTTCCCGGCGTTGAGGCCCGGGAACTGCGTCTCGTACGGAGGCAGCTCGACCATTCTCCAGAAGAATCGGCATTTGGGGTCTGGCTGATGGCCTCCAATATCCAGCGGTCGCTGGCTCGGGGCCAGCCTCTTGATGACGTCCAGGCAGGGCTCGTCGACGGCGCACTTGGGCTTCTCGGTGTTTTCGAGGGTGACGCCGACCTGGTAGCTCAGCTCGGGGCGCTCGTCACGCTTGAGATCTGCTTCGGGCTGGGCAAAGTAGTCCTCGAGAAGGTCGAGAAAGGTATTGTTGTCGGCTTCGGAGACGCGCGAATCGTGGAGGAGGAGGGCGCCGTAGGTGATGAGGGCGGAGGCTGCGCGAGAGCATTCGGCCTGGACGGCGGGCGAGTTGGCGGGATTGTTGAGGTAAATGTCCAGGTCGATGATGGGGAGGTCCATCGGGAGATCGTGAGACTGCGATTCTGTTGCCATTGTGGTTTTTTGCTTGGGGAAACGGAAGATATTCGCGCAAGGGAGTCTCTGAACAAACAGGTTCCCAGAAAAGATGCTGAAGAATCGGAAGAGAGCAACAATAAAAACGACGGCTAATGGAAGAAGAACAAAAATTTTTCTCCCACGAGGTTAAAATTAGCGAGGCTCAACTCGGTTCTCGTCGAATTTTGCAAAATTAAGCTGCAAAAGAACCATGTTCGCAAAGGCACCAAAGTGGCATGAGGGGGAGGGGCAGCGTGAGCTAAAAAAGCGGCCGGCGGCGAGATTCAACTTTTTAGTGGAGATGAGGCCGGGGCTTGGGCTTCGGAGCCGGCCGACGACGCCCGGAGAGCGCCTTGACTAAGACGAAGAGGCCCCGTATTGTCCGTGCTAGAAGAGCAGAAATGGCAATTAGAGATGGATTCGAGACGTAAAAAGATCCACCTGCGGTTGAAGAGTGGAGAGAGGTTCAAGTTTTTTCTTTTCCTTTGATGAAGAAAGCTTGTGCTTTTTGAAGATTGTGGGTTGAAGATTCTTGGTGGGGGGGTTCACTCTGAAGGGGAGAGAGCAAGGATCAAAAAGTTGACCCAGCTTCGCTTCTGCGGCCCTTTTGGGCTACTGATCCTAGTCAACACGGTCTACTGCTACTCTGTACTGCTCCGTAGCAGCATCTCGTTTGTCACGCGACGCTTCTTCCATGTGTGCAGACCTGCAAGTCATGAACATCACTTCAAATCCCTGCTGAACATCGTTTTTTTTTTTTCGTCCGGAACCCGGACCGGCCTTCCGAAGAACTCTCCAACCGGATCTCGTTCCTGTGCATTGCATGAAACATTTTGCCCTTGCTTGTGTAACCTGAGAAGTGATGGGAACTGAATTTCCCTCGTTTGGATTGGTAGAAGCCCTTGCAGTTTTATGGTGCTTGACGAGGTAGGTCGACGGAAAGGGAAGATGGGAAGAGAGGTGATGCGTCCGGATACACGTGGAATCAGGGGTTTGATGAGACTTTGCCTGCTTGTATAGGTACTTGGGATTCCACTGAGGGAATAACTATTCGAGCTTCGATTTCCGAATGGTGGTGTTGTTGAAAAGAAGGCTGAAGGTAGAGTATGTAAAAGTTGGACGCTGTCGCAGGAGTGAAGCTGTAATTCAGTGGGCGTGTCGATTTAGTAGTGCGGCTATTTTTCGACAACTTTGAATTAGAGTTTGCTGCAAAATATTAGCTCCAGCTATATTCCAGTCTACAACCTCTGTTGATTTAGAAGTCATTCAACTCATCTTGAAAGAGAACAGCTCGTATTCATCGTGGCAAAGTACAAATACAGAGCAGATGAGAAAATAAAAAGTACCTCCCCGCCATTGCATTGACTTGGCACCCAAGATGGGCTTAGCTTGGCACTTATCGCTATCGCCCGTGTAGATCACCGGCGAGCTAAACGCTGGCATTGAATTTTCAAAAAGCTTTGCAGGCGTCAAACTTCAACCCGCGACTATCTTCACCCGCCGAATCAGCGCAATGGAGCAGTTTCTCCTTCAAGCCCAGCATTCGGGCTCAATCAGCCACGCCCATACGTTTCTGCTGCCACAATCAGCCACGCAGTTGGCGCGCGAAGTTCGCATCACCGTCGCCATCGTTGCGTTTGCGTGGGTTGCAGTCACCGCCATCAAGCAGTTTGGCTGGAGGAATCACGGGACAAGATGATGGCAAGCGTTGCTGACGAATGTGAGACAAAGTCTTGAATTCCCCATTTTCCTTCGCCATGTGAATTAACAGCTGATTCAAGCCTCGCTCTAGTGATGCATATGATACCCTGATAGAACTATAAATAGACTATTCCACTCCGACTGAGACATGTGCCATTTGACGACATGGATGAAGTGCCTGCGAATCGTGCGAGTCTTGTAAGAAACTGGATTCTCTGTCGTGTATGCAACATTTGGAGCTCTACGAGCATAAGCTTCGGGAAAGACTTTGGTTGATCAGCGATGAGATCGTACTCTCGTTGGCCTGGCTGCCAGCATAAGCCTCTCCAGGCGACTATCAACAGATGGAGAGACGGAATTTGGATGTTCAGGATCTGGGGGCGGCGTGACTCTTTGTCATCAGACTGCAAGGAAAAGAATCCAAGCGGACGAGGTCATTGATCCAACTATGCTATCTGTAGCAGAGGAGGAGTGGCTTTGTCTCTAGACGGACATCACTACCTGTAGACAGTAGAAGTATTGTAAATACCCACAGCGTGTCCTTGATTTGCATCCAGAAAGCTGGCGGTATGTCTCACTGCATCTCTATGTCTTATTCCCTAGTATTCATGTCAAGGGGGAGGCCTTGGCGAGATTATGTTGTGCAAGTAGGCCACAACTTGCAACAACCTCCCTGAAAAAGGGATCACTCTATGTCATCAGCAAAAGATTGTTGTGTGTAGACTACAATAAATAGCATGAATTTTTACAAATGCCATTTTGCATACAATATATCTGCCAATTATAATACAACTATGTCAATTCGCGGACCCCATAGTACACGTGCAGACTCTGAATAGCTTCATCTCGTGCATGCTCGGCAAACGCCCACAATGAGCCAGAGGAAAATGAAGCAGACTGCTGCAGGGAGATTTGTTCTATCCAGAGGGAAGAGAGTAAAAGAATAACTACTATCTAGTGACCCTGGAAATGTTTAATGAAATTCTTAAATCGTAAATCACCAATGAGAATACATTGAACTTTTGATGGTTTGGACTACCTGTCATGGGGATCTAGTGATGGTTGGTGCACATGGCGCGGGGGAAAATACCAAAAATTGGGTGAGCAGACCAATGCTGGAGATGCCTGTGATGAAAGTATCAGGTAAAACACCAAGTGATGGGGTGGCATGGTCAGGAATGGGTGTCATCAGGTGAATAAAACTGGTCGGAATGGCAGCAGTTGGACGATGAAAACACCAAAAATGCAGCCGGCAAGGTAAAAGTTGGTGGCAGCTGGGATGGAAAAGCAGGAAAGAAGAGGCAAAAAGGTAGATGAAAACACCAAGAGTTGGGATAATGGGATCAAACTTGGCGACAATTGCTAGTCAAAAAGTTCAAGATGGTCGTAAAACGTCCGGACGAAGACACCAAAATTGAATCGACAAGGCCCAACTCGGTGATGAATCGGCCAAAATATTTTCTAAAATCTGAAAAATCGCTGCATGAAAACACCAAACACTTGGGTTTAGACATCAAGATTTAGGGTTACAGCATCTGATCTGGCCATGATTGAGATGCAAAGTGCCGTGATCAAGACGAGTAACCCTGAAGACAGGACCAAGATTGAACTTGAAAGCCCGATTTTATGAGGGTTAACCCAAATTATTTTTCAAAATCTGGGAGAATTAGAGAGTTAAACCCAAATAATTTCGCAAAGTCTGGAGGAATCAGAGGGTTAAACCCAAATTATTTTCCCAAATCTGGCAGAATTAGAGGGTTGAAACTCCAAAATCTCGCACAAAAACGCCAATGTTGGCGACAATTGGTGATGATTTGCCAAACTTTGTGAGCGAAATGGCCGACTTTCGGCTTCATGAGACCGCCATTTCCCAGATTCTGCCGCCGAATTCTGCCAATTTTGGGGACCTGCAACCCAATACAAGCATCGAGCACCGCGATATAAGAAACTCGATCCCCGTTATTAGAAACTCTTATAGTGTATAACTGCATAGAAAATCGCGATATAGCAATCGTGTACCCCGCTTGAAGAATCTCGATTGGGCTTTGTGCATCCAGGCTGGACAATGCTCGAGACGGGAAAAGCCGTTGCGTCTTGGTAAATGAGATATTCGTAATTAATAATTTTTAAAGAGAATAAATCGAGCCTGTATTCTTTGAATAATACGGATTTAACGCATCTATTGCACTCTTTTCGGGGGTGCGTAGAGGCATAAGAGTATATCTTGAACATTTTAGTGTAGGCTGTGTCTGTAAGTTGGCGATGCATCTCAGGCTAGCATGAAGATGGAGTGGCCATAAGGAGCAAGAAGTGACAATATCGCCATATCAGTATAAATAATAAAAAGCAAGCCAAATATGTCAATCAAGTGTGTTTCAAGCTTCATGCAGGTTGCATATTGTGAATAATGACAATACGAATCCTTCCGTGTCTACTGCGGGGCTCAGGCAGAAGAGCAATGCAACAGCATGCATGCGCCATTCACTCTCCAGCCGGGCGTCCTCCCATTGTCTACGAATTTTATTACGGCTTGAATAGAAAAACAAACTGAATCCTAGACTATTATGATTGAAAGGCGAACAATGGCATCCTTGAATCAGGTCTGTAGTTTTTGCAAAGGGCTCTTTAAACATGCAGCTCATCTCCTCACCTCCGAGTCTGAGGATGGGAACATATCGAACGACGTTGCAATAGAGCTCACTGCCGAAGATTATTCGCTCATCATTGAAAATAACAATGCAGCATCTTGTCACATGTGTTCACTAATTGCTCACGTCTTCCCCCATATCTTGGATCCCTTTGATCCTGCCAAACCCCCACAATGGGTGATGTGGGGAGACAAGGACAGTCAGTTGCTCGATCTTGGCTTCCACATACATAAGCAAGACTTTATTCAGGATCTCAGAATCCAATCTAGTGAGATTTCTTCCTCATTTTGGGAATATTTGACAATGAGTTGACCCATCTTAGGCAACAAAGCTGCTGTGAGCTTGCATAGCACATTATTCACTTGGTCTTTCGAAGCTCTGCAGATAGTTCAACTGTGGATGGAGAAATGCTCATCAACCATAACCACCCACAAGCAGTGTGTGAGGCCATTGATGAAGAGACAACTTCCACTGCGGCTGGTGGATGTGATGCCGGATCAGCCACCTGGCGTCTGCGCAGCTAGTAGAATCACACGCCAAGAGTTCCTTTTGATGGATGTTGATTCACCTCTCCCAGCGCGTATCGTTTCCACCAGTTCCATGTCGTTAGATACCCGCTACATGACCCTGAGCCACCGATGGGGAAACTCGCCAAGCATCATTCTCAACTCGAGAACGGCGCCAACTCTCTTGAACAGTAATATATCGCCCGAGCTTCTCAGCTCTCCCAACGCGAAGCTCTTTCGGCATGCAATGTACGTCACTAGATGTCTTGGGATTCGCTACCTCTGGATAGATTCCATGTGTATCATGCAGGATGACGATGAAGAAAAGGGAAAGGAAATTGCGCTAATGGGAGAGATTTACTACAACTCCGCTCTCAACATATCTGCTACTGATTCTACGAGCGGAGCGGACGGACTCATCTTCCCCAGAGACATCTCGAAAACTACCCCTTGTCAGGTGAGCACAAATACTCCTGATGGAACTCTGGATCTGGTCGCATTCCATAATAAAGTAGTCGTGGAATCCGACGAAGGAGAGTTGAATAGGAGAGGTTGGGTCCTGCAAGAGCGGATACTATCACCCCGAGTTCTTCACTTCACTAGGGATCAGATATACTGGGAATGCAACTCCCTCTTAGCATCGGAGATCCGATCTCAGGGAGAGCGCATAGATCCAACAGACTCCAGTGATATGAGAGGCATATTGGGCGCCTCATACCCAGCAGCTCTCCCAGACGATAGGATGAAAGCACTGTGGTGTGACGCTGTGCGCCAATACTCTGCTACATCCCTGAGCTTCTTTGGAGATCGACTACTCGCGGTATCGGCCCTTGCTGAAAGATATTCAATCGTTGGCGAGCAACCACCAGATGACTATGTTGCTGGCATATGGATGTCACATCTCCCATTGGCTTTAGTTTGGCGCCGAATACCTGTACCAGACACCTCGTCTATCTCGCAACAGAACGAGATCCAAGAACAGATAGCGCCAACATGGTCATGGGCTGCTTTGACGTGTGCCATCGAGTCGGCTGACATGGACAACCTGCATTCAAATGTAACCGTGTTGGATATCAACTTTAAACGAAGGTCCGTTAATAAGTTTGACGGCGTGACCAGCTGCCGTTTGCGTATCCGGGGTCAAATGTGCAAAGTTGAACAAGACGACCCTGAAGCTATTGGTCTTGAGATCGCTTGGGACATGCCCGACGCAAGCAGAGGACAACCTCTGTTTTTACTCTATGTCGCCTATCGCCCATTTAAGAGTCGAAGGGACATGAGAGGCCTCGTTCTTCAAAGGACTAAGGAAAAGGGCCAGTATGCCAGAGTAGGGGCTTTCTCAACAAGCAACTATGACATTGAGGGAACGTATCCGGAGAAGGCTTTTACGGGGAGCATGCAAAATCTTGAAGACAGTGATTTCTTAGAGCTTCACAAGGGGGAAGGATACACTGTCGAAATAGTGTAAATGGAGTGATATAATGGCTAACGCTCCAATAGTCTAATACTAGTACGGAATTTTGATATACCACTACTATTTCCATGCCTTCATATGTAGAGTAGAGGAGTGGACCCTGTGGATCTTGTGCCGTGGAGATGAGAGCGTCGCTTAAGATTATACACACACTTTGGCCCATCTAGTGCGAAATAAGAAGACTACATGGAGCATTTGCGTGTACTGCCTATTTGAGCAAATGGGGTAGCCGTGACCACATAAAGTAGTTGCAGCCAAGCTCAACCGCTCCAGGTAAACTAAGCACGGAGTAGCGGCAGTTATATCGATCAACAAACATACTTGGTAGACGATTGTTTTACAGCCACATAAGAACAGCTTTTTGTCTAGTCTTTAATTATTTCCCGCAGATTGACCCATTTTTGATGCCTTGGTCATTGGAACATCCTCCGTGGAGATGAGGGCGTTGCTTACTTTGCTTACCACATCATGAAAGTAGTCGCAACCCTCGTTAAACTCGCTTACAGCTATCTCGGAGTTATGCCGACAGACGTATTGAATGGGGAGCAATCTCAACAAAACTACCAGCAACTGATGTGTGCGAGATATAGCTTATCAATATTACTCGGATACATCTGCCGTGCGTTTGAGATAGATTGGCTCCTCACAACATGTTCTAAACTCTTTGTGGATTCCAATACTTCTCTTGAAAGCAAGTCCGGCGGCTCTTGTTCGTGGAATGCTTTGTGCCCATAGCCGAGAATGATAGTTACAAATGCTGAGTGATGAATACGTAATAAGCACTTGTGTAGTGGAGAACCCCGTTGTCTCGTGGACTCCTTCAGTTCCCTGCCTAGTATCGTAACAATATTGCAACAACTCACTAGCATCAAGACTTACGAGTCGATAGTTCTAGTTACATAATTCTGACTCGTTATAGCTATAGTTTTGCCAGCAGATAAGCAATATTTTCAGTAGTGGCCTGGGCCACGTCGCTATAGCTGTTGGTGATCATGTTGGTGACTTTCCACATGCTAATATGGGAACTGTCAAAAGTGAGGAAGCCCGGGGCTAAGCCTCAATATATGCTAAAATTCACAGCCAAGGGCCAGTTATTCTATGCTATAGGGACCAGAGCCCACTCCAAATGTCTTACAGCTCATTGCAGTGATACCCATGCCGGCGGCGTAGAGAATGAAGCTTGAAAAATGCTTCATTTACGTCTCATCTTGGTTCATCCAGTTTGTATGCGATATTACGAATCTAGACTCTACCCTACCGGATGTACGGATGTGAGCAGCACTAGTTTGAGCAGAACTTGCGGATCAATACAAAGGAAACCATAGACTCCGACATAACGCAAGGGGTTAAAGTGATTTAGCATAAGAGTAGACGGAAAATACAAATAAAAGGCTCTGTCTCTTCTGGTATCTCAACTACATACACTCTCCTGACATCTTCATCTCTAAACCTTGGCCGCCGCAATAATCGGTCCCCCCAACCCACCCTCCGTGATAATGACCGCCGCGCCCTGATCCGGGGCTAACGCGCTTCTCGGCGTTGGCAGATACCAAGTTGCGTTTCCGCCGACCCAGTCGCCAATCTTGGTGACTGAAGTTACGACGTTACGGTGGTTAATCTTCTTGCCTTTGTTCACGCCCTTGCCAACCTTGACGGTTTGGTCTGTGTTGGAATAGACGACGAGAGAAACTTCATGTGGATGTGCTTCTTGCTTGTCTGTGTCGACGCGGACTTCAGTGTCGTTTGCGTCTAGGTAGATGTGCCAATCTCGTGCCTTGGCAATATCTCTACCCTGCTGAATAATTGCCTGGATTTCTTCTTTCTGTCGGCCACTGCCGTCAACGACACCGTTGACTACGACCTGAGGGGTAAACAAGCTGGTCCGAGCCCATCTCTTAGCGTAGGCTCGCTGACGGGCATCATTTGAGAGGCTTGAGAAGGTATCCTTCCAGCCAGTGTGATCGAAGAGGGTAACCGGAAAAGTCAAGAGAAGCACGTTGGGGTCTGCAGTAGCGGCATGGATGCCGGGCAGAGCTGGAGGGCATGACTGGCACGACTGCGACTGGAACAGCTCCGCAACTGCAAGAGGCTCAAAGGAGACGAAGCATGCATCTGTATGCACATGGTCGGGATGCTCGCCAACAGGGTTTCCATCAGCATCTAGGTTCACGGCACAGACCAGCGGGGGCTGCTTCTTGCGCCGGAAAAGCTTGCGGAGAAGAGAAGCCATTGGTAACCAAAGGTTGTTATTGCCGTATAATGGGAACAAGGGATTGAGAAGGCCTTGAACAAACAGTTGTAAACTCAGACAGGCTTGAGAGATTGAATATGAACAACACAATGAGATGAAGACCTTCCGCCAAAAGAGGATGTGCTTCCCCTATTTATGTCTCTTTTCTATTGGCAATGCTGAGAGCCATAGCGAAATCCTACTATTCAAAACACATGTCAAATATTCAACTCCTGATTCCAGGCTATATCATGTTCGCGCAGTTCTCTGCGCCACAGCCCCCCAAAATTAGCCCACTGTAAGGCGCGAAAATAAGCACATAAATACACGGACCAGGGTGGACGAACCTGGAATCGCACTTGATAGGAGGCATAATTGGCTTCTGATGATCGCGGGTAATATATGCAGGCTCGTGGGGCGTGGTTCAGCTGTAAGCGCTTGGTGTTCATGGGTTTGGAATCATGCACACTTTCTTGTTTGGTGGATACCATGACACTGAACCGAGCGATTTCTCACCCAAACTACTAGCGCGGAACACTCATACTTGATTGACGATGCTTGTATTTCGGATTTGCATTGCAAGAACCGCTTGGCCATGTGCTTCGGGTGCTTGTTTCTCCACAAGGCTGAATCTACACCTTTCTGGGAACCCTAGACAATGAAAAATAGTGTAATCAACACATAATACGCGACGGCTCAATGGCCTATGTGTGAACTCCCCAAATGGCCTCTTCTTGCAGCCAATCAACAATCTCTCCGTCACCAAGAGCACTATTGCTGGTAATCAGTCCCTTACTGGGATCTGGATCTGGGCCGGGATCGTTGAAAACCTTTACTCTCCTGGTGTTGCCTGCACCAACCTCCAAGACTGTTCCTCCAAAATTCGCACCCCCTTCAATGCAGCTTAACATCGCTTGTGCCACTTCCTGTGGGGTTACCCATGCGTCCTGTGAAGGGTCAACGTTCATTAGCTTTTCTGGATGTTCCATCCAGAGAGGGGTGCGAACAATTCCAGGCGCAACGGCGTTGACACGTACGCCCAATCGAGGCTCTAGCGGCGCGAGACTGCGGATGAAGCCCGAAAGGCCAAACTTGGATGCGGCGTACAGTGGTGCTCTAAAGGTGGGAATTTGGGCTGCAACCGAAGAGATGTGAACGATCCTCTTGGGATTACCGACAGACACCTTGGGAGGAGCAGCGGTGAACTTGGAACCTTTAGCCGGCGGCCGAGGATAGAGCCAATGGGATATTGCCATTTGGGTTACACGAATAGGATGCGTCAGGTTGATATCCAACAGCGCGTAGTGGTCCTTGTCTGGCGCATCCCTGCTTTCGCTGGATCCAGGAGGATGCCAGAAATTTGACCAGTGAGGCTCATATACTCCGGCTCCAGGACAAACAATGTCAAAATCTCCATGCTGTTCAAGGGCAAAACTAAACATTCTAGAAAGGTCAGACCATGAGGTCACGTCGGTTTGGATATAAGAAGCCTGGCTTCCATCCTTGCTCTGGTATTTGGAAATGACATCTTTTGCTTCTGGCCGCAGCTCCAGGTCCGCAAAAACAACGTTGCAGTTACGAGAGAGGAGAAGTTCCGCAAACGCGAGGTTTATGCCTAATATTGCTCGCATGTAAGTTTAAGCCCTACTTGGCTTTTCAGCTTCAATCATTCCAGAGAGAGACGGACCAGAGCCGGCGCCAGTTATGATGGCAGTTTTTCCAGAGACGGAAAATGGCACGATTGATGCCATTGCGGATACGCGCGGAAGACGAAAGGCAACGAATGATAAAGGTAAAAGCTGACAGGTTGTGAATTGGTATAGAAATGAGAATATTATCGTAAATTTCGTTCATACATTCTAGACATAACCCAAGTGCGGAGAAGTGTGAGTGGCACCCAATGATGTGGCTGTTCACGATCAAAATAGTAGCGATCCCCACACAGAACTAAACGATATTATACGTGCGGGTAAATAGCACAGTCGCATTCGGTAATTTCAGCATGCAGTAGCATGCTCGAGCGGTATATGGAAACACCTGCCTCGGAACTCTTGTAGGACGACATCGGGCTTCCGGCTAGCAGTTTGGAAATCCTGGCAGTGGAAATCCCGAATCGCTCCACACGTTGTCTAGTTCGACGGCAAGATCGAAAGGGTCGCTTCCGACCTATCGGAGCATTAGTACATGGTAATTAGATACAGAGAGACCTTAAACTTACATCGGGGTAGCTGCTGTCGAGCCACGCTGAAGTGGGGAGGGCGTTTCCGTCTGGGGGAGGTGGCGGACAAGCAGCGGAAGCCTATGCAAATATAGATGTTAAGCTTAAATTGCGAGTCAAGAATAAGTTTACAGGGGTGATGAGCGGAGAGAATCAAGCATGTGTTGCGGCTAGTACAAAACTCACGTCTGTTTGATTGACAATGTCTTGAGTAATCGCCTGCTGCTGGGCGAGATCAGAGGGTTGACGCATCCACACATTCTTGTAATACAGGTCCAGAAATCTCCTTGCGCAAGACGACTTGGCGGTTTGACGGGATTCCTTTCCCAGATGCATCTTGATGAGCATGATTGCTGTGCACATTATGAAAAAGATCCAAGGGTCACAGCAGCGTAGATATTTATCCTCAATGATAGGAAGACACTGCTCTAGCAGATCAACCGTTGACATTGCATTGGCCATGATGATACCAGTCGAGCCTGTTTAGAAGTCAGTCTGAATACTCAACGAGGAGGCTCATGGTGCTTTAATCACACGGTCGAATAGACAAAGGCTCGTGTAGGGCAACTAGACCAACCTTCTGGCTGTAACAGCGTCACGCGAGTTACGTGAAGCGAAGCAAGTGCAAGATCTTCCCGCAGCTGTGCCAAAGTCTGAACTCCTAAATTTGCCAGCTCGATATTTGAAACGAGAATCTCTCGTGATGTTTGGTAGCAAATGTTCTCCGAAACCCAATATTTGCCGTCGTCTCTGTCGATATATGGTCGATGGATGGCCAAAAGACATTCTTTGAGCTGAAATTCCAACATTGAAAATGTCAAAAGAAGCCGTGGATCGTTTTTCTTGTCGACTCTGCTGCTGCTCCAAGGAGGTAGATCATTGATTGCTTTGGTGACTTCGTGAGTGTAGCGCAAGACGTCTTCGTAGTCGAGAGCCCTGTATGCTCCAGAGCCAAATAGTCGTCGTGATATTTCGAGACGCAGCGCCCAGCTACGAAAGCTATGGAACTGGTAAGACGCTTCCGTATAGTAATTTGGTGGTCTCGTCATAGGAGCCTGCTTAGTTGTGTCGTCAAAGTCTGCGTCAGCAAGATTGATGGGTGCCGAGACATTAGACTCGATGCTGTGAAGAAGAGTCGGCAGACCACATTCAAATGAGTTCTGAAGTTCCAACTCGCGAATAGTGTACCATATCCGCTTCTTCATCTCACTTATTAAAAAGGTATCTGTCATGGGGGGGTTCCTATGCAGCCCATCCATAATGGCGTCTTGTACCAGAGAGCCGGTATCTTTCCAAAACTTCTTCTTATGGACCACGTTCATTCGTCTGGCAACGTACATCAAGCAGGCTACTTGATAGTGCACAAGTTTGCGATGCTTTGAGCTTTGCAGTCGTAGCCAGTCATCAATTGAAGAAATCCATTGCTCAGCCATGTTCCGATAAGCGGCGGGAACCGGTGAAGAACCAACGAGGTGTGCAGGGGCGCAAATTGCTACCGCTAGCATAGAGAGTATCATGGCTGCCATTGTCGGGTATCGCGTCCTTCCAGGAGTCCAAAAATTGACATACTCTCTATTGAAGGTTGGAACGTGGACAACGCGATGGAGTTGCTCAAAGTGGTTGAGGTATATCGAGACCAGAACATCCGTGTCGCTTTTTGGAGGCAAAATACTTTCTATGAGTGGCTGCTCCTGGGAACCCACCTTCATTCTCCAGCTGTCATCTCTCGCTGATTTGTTCTTCTTTATGTAGATTCCGTAAGGCTTGAGCCATTGATCAGCTGTTTCTTTGATGAATGGGAAGAGCTGTGGAATCTAATGGCTTGGGTTAGCGATCAAGCTTCACTTTGTTGATCAATAAGGGCTGAAAGTACCTCTGAAAAGAATCGCAGCAGGGTATGCCGTCTATAGTACCCCCGTGGAGATTTCTCTCTCGGATCAGGCGGCCCATCGTTGCTGGCGTTGACGAAATTTCGATTGTTGGTAATGATTTCCTTGGAATCGATTTCTCCGCTTCCTTTGGAAATGCCATTGATCTGGGCGTCCTCCGTATAAGCGTCCCCATCGTGCTCAGTGGGCCTTGAGAGTAGTTCTCTCAGTTGAAAAACTTCATGTCGGAGATTACGAATCTCTGCCTGGTCGGATTTGATTTGCTCCAGCTGAGCACTTTGATTGATTGATAGTAAGAGGGGTCTTGGGTTGGTCTCAAACTCGCACTGGTCCGCTCGTCCTGTTCTTATGCACCTGCGGCATGGTCGGCTTCTATCGCACGAAAGCTAATGTTGAATTTCTGATTAGAGAATTTCCTGGTTGCCGTCACATCTGAGAAGAGAAATTTGCTCTGACATTACCTTTTTCCTTCTACATTCGCCGCAGCTTAACTGAAGACGCTTCTTTCTTGGGCGCCCTTCCAGAGGCTCGGCATTTGGCCTTGCAGCTTCCAAATTGCCGGTGCCTTTGTCTGTCCCGATATCGGTTATTCTCGGAGCCGGACACACCCTCTCCGGATCGTCTGCCATTTTCAGTACCTCAAAATTTGTCCTCGATTTCAAAATCAATCTTAAGTTTCATATGAAAGTCGAAAGGGGTGCTCAAGGATTCATAGGAGATATTCTACGTATACCCGGGTTGCTATGATTGGGTGGCTTGGAATATAACCGACCATCTCCGATCTCTCTGCTTCTCCACCATCCCCAGTTGTCAGAAATTCTCCTTACATTCTCCGGAGCTAGTCTCAAAACGAACATCCTCAATATAGCTTCACTCACATATACACCGAGAACGGTGCCTGGGATTCTCGTAAATCGAGCATGGAAACACGGGTGCCTGATCAGACAAGATATG
The DNA here is from genome assembly GCA_003012085.1 of Trichoderma brevicompactum. Taxonomy (NCBI): domain Eukaryota; kingdom Fungi; phylum Ascomycota; class Sordariomycetes; order Hypocreales; family Hypocreaceae; genus Trichoderma; species Trichoderma brevicompactum. The sequence goes on along the minus strand of PXNZ01000246.1, from coordinate 65,303 downwards.
GGCTTTATAATTTTTTCAGGAGTCGGTTTGCGATCGGCAGCTCGGTAAATACGGAGATGATACCATGGCCAGTCAGTCATATTTAAGTCCACGCACCCATAACTCCTGAATGTAAACTAAAATTCAGGCAGATCTATGCTCGGTTATCTCGTTCGGGTGGTGTGGCATCCTTTTTTATCAAACAGTCTAATTCTTGGCGCCACTTCGATCGTTACCATGTCTTCGAGTAGCACCACTGAGATCGAGTCGGCAATCTTCTCAGGGGGCGAAGAAGCCGTTGAGTATTCCAAAGAACCAAAGGACCATCCAAAGGACCAGTCGGTTTCGCATGAATTTCCAGAAGGCGGCCTTAGGGCTTGGCTTGTTGTTTTGGGATGCTGGTGCACATCGTTTGCGTCGTTTGGCTATGTTAATTCCTTTGGGTTAGTGCTTGCCAGATCAGTATTGGACGCAGCAATAGCTAACATGACACGCCTCTCATTGATAGAGTCTACGAAACGTACTATCTAGAGACATTTTTGTCTAGTCATTCCCCGTCAGATGTAGCCTGGATCGGATCTATTCAGGCCTTTGCCCAATTCTCGGCAGCATTAATCAGTGGTCCTCTTGCGGACCGATATGGAGCAATGGTATGATCCAAACATGACGTTTTGTTTTATTCCTAATAACTTCTGACACATTGGTATTCCAGGTCGTCATTTGGCCATTCTCTCTTCTTCTTGTCGTCGCCATGATGCTCACGAGCCTTTGCACCGAGTTCTATCAATTCCTTCTTTGTCAAGGCATCTTTCTCGGCATATCATCTGGTCTCATATTTACTCCAGCAATTTCCATTGTTGGACATTATTTCTTCAAGAGGCGGCCTATAGCTATAGCTTTTGCTACTACTGGTTCTCCCATCGGGGGGATCATCTTTCCAGTAATCATGACAAATCTCCTTCATGACAAGAATGTTGGATTTGCATGGGCTCAGCGTGTCTGTGGCTTTTTAACACTATTCTTGCTAGCTATTGCAGCCGTTACCATTCGACCAACGCCATTAAAGAGAAAGGGCGCCTTTATCCTTCCAGAGGCGTTCAAGATCCCTTCCTTCTCTCTACAAGTTGCAGCCCTGTTCATGGTCATTCTGGGACTTTGGACCCCGTATTTCTACCTTGCCGACTATGGTTCGATACACGGCATGTCCCCAAACCTTGCATCCTATCTATTTGCCTTGATCAACGGAGGCTCCTTTTTGGGCCGGGTGTTTGCTGGCGCCGTTGCCAGACATCTTGGCCAATTTAATGTCATAACTGTAGCTTGTTACTGCTCTACCATTTTGATGTTTTGCTGGCTGAAGATTACTTCATCAGCAGGGCTGATTGTGCTGTCTGTTTTATTTGGCGCATCAAGTGGTATCATTATCGCCCTGATGATGTCTACCATTGCTCATACTGCAGATCACCCAAGCAAGGTAAGCCCTTTTTTCTTCATTATACCTAACGCTGTCCCGTCTAACCGTTCATAGATTGGAACGTATCTAGGAATGTCCACCTTTATAGTCGGATTTGGGGGTTTGGCCGGCACGCCAATCACCGGAGCCCTGATCGATAAGTATCATGGCTATTCTCAAGGCATCGTCTTTAGTGGTGCTGTCCTCATGGCTGGGGCTGTGCTCTTTACTGGCGCCCGGTTTGCGTTTTCACGGGACAGACTTGTATAGGCTTAGATTGTTTCGATCATGTATAGAAGTACGTTGAATTTGAAGTTTTCTGTTCGTACCTGGTGCGTTACTAATATGTTATTCAGGCATCCAGACGAGACACGCTTTCCGGCGGCTTATCCATCTCGACAATTGTATTTACCGAGAACGCCGTCATCTTCATGGCCTTCTAGGAATCCCACATTTTACATGAAGAATGGTTTGCTTTTAGATGTCAGCTTCGCAGTCGCGCGTAAATAGCCGCCGTCCCTCGTTTCAGGTATCGGCGATGGTTTCATTGAGAGCGGGGCCGCGCTAATTGGACTATCAATACTACTAAATGTGGACTCGATAATGACCGAAAATAATGAAGCTTAATATACCGCGCTTAATGGACTTTCTTGAATGGAGTCTACTGTGGGCAAGCAGTTGTGTCTGTTGGTTCAATGCGCTGTCAGCATACATTAGCTTCTCGCCGGCAGTATCAGGCGAAGCCATTAATATCCTTGGTATTACGCAGAATGATACTGCGGCTTGCCGTGGTAATCCATTTGCATCCACATATTTTAGAAGATGAGGCTCTGAAAAGTTATATATTCATAGACATAGTCCATTCAATTCGAAATCTCAGCTCAGTCTAATCCTATTGTACTTTACTGTTACCGCTTGTCTTTTTCTTATTATTATCGTCTAATTGGATATCAGGACTTGCTCGGACCAACCGTTTAGATGCAAGAAAATCCAAGTGACCGATTTACGTTCCGTATCCGAGGAGTGCCTCTGGACTGGAATAAATCTCGCCTACGAACCTGTCTCGAACAGCATGACCCTGACTCCCATCCAGCTATCAAATCAATTGCCCTCGAAGTCGATCGTTACACATACAGCGCAACAGTAGTGTTTAAAAATTTATCGTTACTCACGCGTGGGCCACAGCCATGGAGAATTCCACTGGAAACCTCGTCCCCTGACAGTGGTTATCTCTCAATCGACAATGACTTCCTTGGCGTCACTACTCTATACACACCGTCGCCTAGAGATCACAAAGTGGAGTAAATACATGCATTCTCAATGAAAGCTACATGGCTAATTATAATAGTATGATTGCCCTAGGCGATATTGGTGGACATCCCCTGGAGTCATATGAGGAGGTTGCAAGCAATCATTTGTGGCTACGAGACATTCTGCCTGCTCAGCTTATCGACAGCGACAGTCATCAACCAATGGCACGAATTATGACATATGGATATAAGTCACTGCTAGAAATAAATGACGGCTTCGCAAGTTTCGAAGATTCGGGTAAAGCACTTCTAAAAAGTCTCGCGGCATTCGGTAATTCTTCCAACATCAAGCCTATCATTCTTATCGGCCATGGTGTTGGGGGTCTTGTTGTGAAACAGGTAATTATTTACAACAAACCGTGAAGATGATCATCACTAAATAATATAATAGGCTATAATATCTCTGTCTAAGCTACAAGGAGAGACCGATACGGCGCTTTTCCGTGCTATCCGCGGAGTGGTGTTCTTTGGCGTACCTCATGATGGAATGAATATAACATCCTTACAAGAAATAATAAAAGACAGCCCAAATCGACTGCTTATAGAATCACTTCGCCAAGGGGGTTCTGAACTTCTAAAAGGAATGCACGATGAATTCATGGAGGCATTGGATCAAAAAAGTGAAACCGAGATATTCAGCTTTTATGGGACGCTGGAGTCTTCGATTGCACAACAGGTAGGACACTGTACCTTGCACTATTCATAAGAATCAAGATGTTAATTTGCGCTAGCAGAGGAGCTTTCGAATGGGAATTCTCGTAACAAGAGCCTCAGCTACTTACTGTCACCCTGGAGAAGACGGCCAACATACATGCGCTATCCCTCGAACTAATGCCGACATGGCAAGGTTCGAGCCACATGATCCCGAATACGGTAATGTTGGGAACAGATTACTAGAGTTATCTCTCCGAGCGTCAAACTTGGGAGTAGCTCGTTGAGACCTGATCTGTATCAAATGTAATGTTAATTCCTTGTGGTGTGTTCCAACCGTTGGGGTTATCACGGTTGTCTGTGTAAAAAAAGAAAAAGAAACCAATGGCAAATGCTGTAATAGTCAGAGATTATTCATGACCCAAACTTTCATCCAAAACAATTTCCACAAGATTCTTTTTACTTTGCACACAGAGATTGGCTCACTCTTGCTTGCTACAGCGTGTTTGTGCTGAACCAGAGTCGGTCAAGCAAGAGTCTTAACCATTAAACAACAGTCCAACTGACTTGATACTCCAAGCCTTAGCTTGTCTAGAGCATCTTGAGGCATGTGGAAAAAGCAAAGTGCTCGATCAAAAGAGAATGGAATATTGAAAAACGAGCCATCTCACTAAAATGAACAATATCTATACCATCCTGAATATTCATGCAACTAGGCAATCGCTGTAAATCTATCTCAAACTTCTTTTTGTACCATAAATGTCATGTCGAAACTCCAACTCTTAGCTTGTTCAGGGCATCTTCATACTTTGCCGGACTATGATCCGTCAACATGCTCGTTCCAAAGCGCACTTCGCCAAATCGACCCTCCACGTCTTTTACATACTTGAGCACAATTCTCTGCGCTGGCCGTCCAATATGCTCCTCATCCAAGAGGAGAAACGCATCTCTCCTCAACACTCGCTGCGTCTCGAGAGTGAATACCTCTCCAGGTGGCAGAAGCTTCTTCCCTTTCATGCTCGCCCTCATGTTTTCTAGAGCGGGAAGCATCCACCTCTCCTCGTCGCTAACGCCGCCGCTGCTGGCGACTTTGCTGGCGCTGCGATAGGAGTACCATCTCTCTGAAACATTGTCTTGGAGTGCATTCCAGAGGCGTTGACGTATTTCAGACTTGGTGTTGTTCTCGTCATGCTTAAACGCGAGGGAGACGCCTTGGAAGTCATGAAGCAAGCCCAACGACAGATGAGGTACCAAGTCATTTCCATGTACGACGGTGGTAATGAGGCCGCGGGTAATTTTGCGAAGAGACGATGACATGACGCCGGGAGGGCCATACGCATACACGTGTATGCGACGACCGGATGGGGGCCGGATGTCGCTGAGTCTTACGTTGACAAGAGCTTCGTTTGGTGGAGGCCTAATTGTATATGGCTCGGCTGATGTGACGAAGCCAGGGCCAATAGGATTGGGCTCGGACAACATGATTCCCAACAAAGACGTGACGCCGGCTCCCAATGAATGCCCGCAAAGCACAAGTCCATAATCGGGAAACTCGCGCAGCGCCTCCTTGAGAGTTACCAGAACGCGACCGTCGCCGCCGTAGAGGAGTCTCCTGGCGGAGGCGTGGATGCCTTTATGCACCCTATACCCTTTGCCTCTCCAGACGAGCCTATCATAGTCGCACGTCAGATCGGCCAAGACATCCTCGAATCCCAGTGTCCCCCTGCAAGCTAGAACGACGGCCTTGGCCGCGTGGTCAAGTGAGATATAATGAACTAATGGGACACCGGATCTGGTAGAGCCGGTAGCATCACTGCCGCCTTGGGGGTCGACAAATGAAGCAAGAAGAATGTTGTCGGCTTGCGACTCCGTGTGATGAACAAAGTGTCGCACATCATGATGTGTCCCGTCCCAAGCGCCGAGATTCGGTGTTTCGTTGGATATGCCAGTGAGCTTGAGGAAGTTGGAGCCGTAGCACGCTGATGAGAATCGCATGTATCGAGTGATGTTGGGGAGTAGATGGCCTTCGGGAAAGGTTCCATCGACGAAGCCCTCTTGTCGGAGGGCATGAAGCGCGTCAGAAGTATTGTAGGCGCTCTTTTGGTAATATGATGATAATACCAAGGAAGACTGTGAATCATTGGTGCCCACGCTATATATGCTGGTGGCATACGACCGGTTTCGACGGTGACCGCCAGATGGCGGTGCAAGGTAAACACTATGATGCTCAGTAGGCGACCTTTGCACGATATCGCTCGTTGGGGATCCTAGTCGCAACTCTTTCCCTGCTTCTCTATTAGGAGGCTTGATGTGTAATCTTGGCTTCTCTTTGGCGCTGAGATAATCCAGCGGACCGGATTCCTTCGTCCAGATATGTGAGATGGACGGGCTGCCTCCTCTTAGAACATGTTTTAGTCCCGACTTCTTATCAGGCGTCCTTGAGGAGACTCCCGACTCCGTCTTTCTTCCATGATGGGTCTTTTTATTTGTATCTTGTGACTTTAGGCTGTGGAGCGGAGCCCGCTGCTTCTTTTGGTTTGCCATGGCTTCCAAGTCCTCGAGATATATCGGTTCTTTCGAAGTGATTGCGGACGTTCGAGAAGCAATAGCTTTGGCATGATCGGCATTGTTTTTGCGGGAGCTCGATTTGGTCGGCTTTGAGAAATCATGAGGTTGCGTTTTATGGCGTCTTTTAGACTCGGAAGTCGTAGGTGTCCGCGATGGTGATGAGAATGCGGCAGATGGCAATGCGGTGGGTGATGGCGGAGGGGAGGGATCTTCAGGAATTGTAATGGTAGGTGTCCCTGGAGCGAGAGTTTCTTCGCTGCTGGAACTATGGTTATCGGTTATAAGCTCGATAGCCTCAGTTTTGAGCTCTTCTCCTCCTCGGAAAGTCGAGGCGCCCTTTTTGTTACGGTGAATCTTGTAGACCACTCGATAGGATGATGCAGAAGATTGGTCCTTTTGATCTAACGATGAATGTGAAAGGTGACTCCCAGAAGTAAGAAGGGTCTGTGTCTCAACGATTTCAGCGCCTGGGGGTGTTGGTAGAGAGAGGAGCCGAGACCCATGGACGTCAACAGTAATTGTTTGCACCGAGGACACAGAGTTGGAGACGGATACCGTTGCTCCTGGTGACAGAGAGGCCATGATCTGGCTTTTGAGGCGAGAGACCACAGCTTCGTCGTCTTCCGTGCCGGTCCAGGGACTGCTGGGGGGTGACGACGAAAGCACATCCCTGTCCTGACTGCTGTAGCCCCCACGGATCTCACTAAAAACCTTTTCATCGATATCAACTCTGTCGCCATCTTCCAATACAACCACATCCCAAATGACTTCTTCGTATGACTGCCTCCGGCGTTCTTCTTCAGCGGTTTTACGACATGCTCGCTGTAGATATGCCAACGTGCTGAGCGCGAGAGTCAGATCAATGACGCCAACTCTTTCTCCTTGGAGGCCGGTTGCTGGGTTTTCGAATTCACGACGAATCAGTGTGACAATGCTAGCGACGGCTCGAGAAGAGTCTGTTGAACCAAAGAGCTGGTCGAGAGACGAGAGAATGAGCTGGGATCCTGCAGAGGCCGTGGAGATTGTTGTGCCTGTTAGCCGAAAGCTAACGGACGTCCAGAAAACGGCCTGGGTGACGGCGTAATGGAGGTTTTCAAGGCTGCGCTCCAAAACTGTCTCTGCATCTTGGACAGCAAGCTCGGTTCGCGATTGCTCGAGAGTATCTCTGGCGGCTCGGCTTATGACTCCTTCAATCACTCCCCGGGCTAGTTCGAGGCCGCCCAAGGTGGTGAGTCTCGCAGCGTCAAGGCCGGCATTGCTGACCAGGGACCCAATGCGTATCGCAAGCGATGTAGATCGAGCGGCAAGGCTGACAGCTTGAGCAACAGGCGATGGGAGAAGCGTTGGCCCTTGCTTGTACTGAGCCTGCTTGGAGGCAACGATGGCGTCTGTCGCCATTGCGTTTGTGGAAGCGATTTTTTGCAGGCCAAATTAGTTGATTGGACGATGCAAATTGCTGGATATCGACATATTTAGGCGCCGTAAAGTCTAGAGCTTGTCATTATGCAAGCTGTAGGGTCGGATGCGAGGAGAACTGGGCCGGTTATTAGAGTAAACATCGGCCAGCATGTGCCGTCACTCATAGCAATGTCGATGTTGATTTCCAACTTGGCGCCCATTGAGGTTTCACATGTGATTATGCCCGTGTAGGCACCCCTGGATGGTCATATCAGCCACCAATGGGAGGATCCCACGTCCAATTCGACGCCCCATAACAGAGGTTAGATCGAATTAACGCAGGCCATCCTATCAAGCAGGGGGTCTGGTGTGTCGACACGCCATAGGTTGTGCTCTTTTTGGCAGCGCTGTTCATGCAAGACATGCTGGCCGAGGTGCGTTGCGTATGCGGTGGAATGGAGCGAAATGAGCTGTCAAAGACCTGATCCCAGATACGGCGCCGTCGATGGGCAGCGTTGAAATGCAAAGATGAAGGGTGAAACATCAACACAATTTTGATGGATTCCAGTCAATAGAGACGAGGACATGTATGGTGCGAGTGCAGCAATGGAAAGTACAGTAGATAATGATGCTTATCAGCCGTCGCTTCGTTGAGACCAACTGATAGCGTCCATTAGTGAATCGTCCCAGCGCCCAGCATCCACTGACGGCCACCTGCAGCAAGTTGACCGTGATGCCTAGCAGCCCTGAAACTGTCCCTTGAGAAGTCTTAATTCAGCGCTCTGCCTCGCAATCAGTCGCTGAGCGAACTAGACATGACCTGGAATCTCGATTTTTTGCGACTTTTTGCACCTCACAGTCAGCACCATCTTCGATAAATCAAGTCTTGTACGCTAATGGAGGAGAATATCCCCACCGATACTATAGCTTTCTCTTAATTGAGCGTAATATTTGGAAGCAAATAATCCTCAGTCATCTCCTCGGAACGGGCCATTTGCACGAGGTGTTGATTTTTGTTCATAAACTGCCATGCGTAAAAGGGTTAATTGAACGGTAGAGTGATTCCACCAGTTTGTTTTCCGTTCCCATCATCCAACACCAAAAGAAGACGAAATGAATCCAAGTTCCTACAGCGTCGAGTCTCTCTTTCGAGTCGATGGCCTCGTCGCCATCATCACTGGGGGAGGATCTGGGCTAGGCAGAGTCACAGCTCATGCTCTCGCTGCCAACGGAGCCAAGGCGGTCTATGTCCTCGGACGACGAGAAGATGCCCTGGTAACCACAAGAGATACAAGCTCAAACCCGGAGACCATCAGACCAGTCGTCTGCGATGTCACATCCAAAGATTCTCTGAAAGCGGCTGCTGATCGAGTGCGCGGAGAGATGGGCTATTGCGATGTGGTCTTTGCAAACAGCGGAGTCATCACGGCGGACAATTCGGATATGATGGGCAATGTCAACAATCTCGATCTCAAGGCCATACAAGAAGGTCTTTGGGCATACGAAATGGAAGAGTTTACGCAATCTTTTCACGTCAACGTCACCGCGGCTTTCTACACAGTCCTTGCCTTCTTGGACCTCCTCGACGAGGGAAATAAAAAGGCCGTCGTTTCGCAAAAATCTCAAGTCATCATTACAGCTTCTGTAGCAACCTACGCACGCCTACCCAAGGCGGGATTCGCCTACGGTAGCAGCAAGGCAGCGGCAGCACAGCTGGCCAAGCAGCTCGCGACGTTGCTGGCGCCGCACAAGATCAGAGTCAACTCGATCGCGCCAGGGCTGTACCCAAGCGCGATGACTGAACGAGATATTAAAGCTTCCGCCACAGAAGTTCGAGAGGAAGGCAGCTTGCCCGGGACGTTTATTCCACTGGCAAGGATGGGCACAGAAGAGGAATTTGCTGGTGCGATGCTATTTCTGATGAGCAAGGCGGGAGGGTATGTGGATGGAAGCGTGCTGCTGACGGACGGAGGACGACTGAGTATCGCGACATCTACATATTGAAGATGGGACTTCTCTGTATCAATAGATATCTGGACAATAGACGTCAGCACATGTCATCTTCGGACTGTTTAGGTGGACGTTGGTCTGCCTTTTCTGCCCGTGAAACAGCATTCTGCACAAACATGCATTTCTCTGAGCACACCACAGCTCTCCATCTTTGATAGACACCAAGAAAACTTTTCCACTACTGAATAACTCGCTAGATTTTCTCTTCTTCACTGTCTGGGCAAGCCCAAACAAGCAATGAAAAGGGTCGCGTCGCCTGGAAGCAGTGTAATACCAGGGACACTGTGGGCAGAATCATGTGCAAGCACAGAGGAAACTGCCCCAAAGCCAAAAATAAGAATAATCACGATTGGTCTCCTTGGAGACCTTTCAGAGATTAAACTGAAAAGAACAGATACTACACTTGATCTAAGCCAAAAGGCAAAGAGAGCTAAAGAAGAAAAAAGAAAAAAGAAAGCTTCGCTTTTTCGGGGGCGGGCGACAATTTTATAGCAAGGCAAGAGCGGTGAATTGCTGTGGGCCGGCAGAATTCCGCCGGAAGACGGCGAAGCTGGAGCCGGGATGAAGCATCGCGCTTTGTATGGAGTATTCCGTAAGGATCCCCATAATTGCAATCTCCCACAGTTCGGCAGCGGTTTCACCCGCACAATGGATCAGCATTTCAGCAGGGCAGAGTCCAAATACTCCCAGCTTCAGCAGGCTCCCGAAGCATTAGACGAATGACTCTCCGCTAGAAACACTCGAAACCTTCATTTCCCAAGCGTCTGGAGAAGAGGTCAATCACATGGGCGAATCGTAACTGCGACAGTCAGCCCAGCTCCAACTGATTGACTGATGGATTGGCACTAATTCCGCTAGCTCCCTGCCGTTACCGCATGAGTGCACCGAGGCCGCTGAATGCGAAGAGTACGAGAAATCCGGGTGGCGCTGCGGCTGGATCCGTTGGTCCCTAGTCAATCTGAGCTTCCCCGCGACGACTACCGGGGTCGCCCCAAGCCAAGATGAAGCGATTGAAGCTGTTGAGCCTCAGCTACGGCATGGCGCATATAAAGAGCAGCCGGCCTCATATACTCATTGGCGTTTGAATGCTGTAGCAATGGCCGATATCGTTAAAGAACAAGTGCAGTAAAAAAAAAATAACACCATGTCTCGAGTCTTTCAGATTGCAAAGCCTGCCTTCAAGCAAAACTATACGATAATACCAGAAGGCGACAAGCCTCTATACAAGGTGAAAAACTCGGCGTTTCTCCGTGGCGCTCCCGATCTTGCGCTGCACGATGGAACCGACGAGTCTACACCCATCTTAGCCATGTGTCATATGCCCAATTTCTCACGGCACTTTAAGATCGGATTCGGCGATCCTGCAGGCCCCGAGCCCGTCATATGGGAAGATTTCATCAAGCCCAAGAAAAGCAGCTGTGAGCGCAGAATCTCTCTTGTGTTCTCAAACGATGACGCTATCTCCGAGACGGGCAGTGGTGAGCGACACGAGTTCATTTGGAAGGGCACCCGCCATGTCGGCGTCCCGGGCAAGAAGTTGCACAGCGCAAGCATCCGAAATCGAAAGCTGATCGACGAGCGGGGAGAGATTGTCGCCATCTTCACACACGACACAAAGATTGGAGTAGCAGGATGGCTGCAAATCAATGTCAACCGAGGGCGCGACTTTGATGTCATGGTCATGATTACAGCATTGGCCATCTACGAGAAGATAAGGCGGGAATGATTGGCAGTGTGAGTGGCGATACCCTGGGTTTTTTTCTTCTCTTTGCATATATATCCATGTTTGTACGGCGCAAGGGATGCTGGGGACTGGGCTGGTTCATTGGACTTCCCTCTCACCGTCTCTGTTGCATTGCATTTATGATGTACTGCTGCAGAGTTACCTTGAAAGCAAGGCTCGGGGAACTCAAAAGTAACCATGTTCGCCATAGATGCATACCATAATTTCATAATTTTACAAGCAGCTTCAGCGCCAGCGCAGCCTTTGCACGAGAACTGTGAAACAGATATTGCAGCATCCACCAGGGTATCGGGTCCCCCAATGGACGCCTGTTCGGCCCAGCATTTTCTCACTCCTTTGAAGCACGGGCTGAACCGATACAAACCTCTTTCCGATTTTATCCGCCGCTGTACGCAGCCAACTCGGATGAAGCCACCAGAGACAACAAATCTGCATGAAACATTGACGCATCGTGGTAGCATTGGTATGGATAACTTCTGCCCACACATGAGATAAGACTGCACTGCGATTGAATATGGGCATCCCGCCTTTTACAAATCTTTGAGGATCGTCTCTGCAAGATCAAGGTTACATGCCATGTATCAGCTAGACTGAGGGGACAAAACACAGGAGTGGAATAGTCTCCGCAGCCGGTAGGCACATTGAACGGCCAATCTCAGGCTGTGATGCCCTACTTTGAGTTTCACACCAGTCCTCCCTTCACAACCATTCGTCCGAATCGGTCAAGGTCAGGGTTCTTGAGGAGCCCGGCTTGTCTGATTCCCGCCCACTCATCTATGTGCACGGACAAGCGACTCAATTGAGAGAGGCGGTATAATGACTTTGCTTCAGGCCAGAGAGGGCATCTTGTCTTACCTCATAAGCATGTGTGTACTCTATTCATGTGATACAACACACCTAGACGAATCCGATATATAAACTAACCCGATGCCTCTCAAGAGTAGCTGCCAGCTTTGCCTTTCCTTCTCATCTTCTATATCCACATATAAAAGTTAGACACTCTGAGAAAAAAAAATGTCAAGCCTGGTAATAGTTCAGGGCCTTGTTGTCCTGATAGGTATACTACTTTACCACCTCTTCTTTCGTAAGAAGTCTGAGCTTCTGCCTTTGCCTCCCGGTCCAAAGCCTTTACCTCTTCTTGGCAACATCAGAGACGTCCCGCCTCCACACGTACCAGAGTTTGAGCACTGGTTGCTTTTCAAAGACAAATATGGCCCCATCAGTTCCGTCACCCTACAGGGCAAGGCAATGGTCATCATTCACGACAAGGAAGTCGCCACTGAGTTATTGGACAAAACTTCGCTAAAGATTTCTTCACGACCTCAATTTCATTTTGCAAACATGTGTGGCTATGATAACATGATGACTTTGATGGATTACACCGATTTGTTCCGTCGTCACCGCAAATTCATCCACCAACAGCTCGGAACCAAGGCCCTTGTGTCCCGCTTCAATAATGTCCAAGATGTCGAATCGAAACGCTATCTTATGCGTGTTATGAAGAACCCTGAAAATTTGTTTCAGCATATTAGAACGTATGTTTGCAAGAAGAAAAAACTCTCTACATATGATTATACCATCTACTAATAACGGCTGTAGAGAGGCGAGCGCCATCATATTAAAAATCGTCTATGACTATACAATAGAGCCGTCGGGCTTCGACCCTCTTGTGCGACTTATTGAGGACGTCATGACGAATTTTTCCCATGTCATGGTTCCATTTACATGGATGGTCGACATTTTTCCCGCCTTCAAACGCCTGCCTGATTGGTTTCCAGGGACGGGCTTCAAGCGAACTGCTCGTGAGTGGAAAGCTATCACTGAAGCTTCCGCCTACATTCCCTATGATTTCGTCAAGAACCAGATGAAAAAAGGCACTTATCAGCCGTCCTATGTTTCTGAGCTCGTTGAAGCTTACGGCAAAGGGAAAACCATGGAAATAGACAATGAATCTAAGGAGGTCATCGCCTGGACCGCTGAAATGATCTTTGCTGGTGCTTCAGATACCACTGTTTCGACGCTTATGGCATTTATATTAGCCATGATCCTGTATCCTAAGGTTCAACAAAGAGCTCAAGAGGAAATCGACCGAGTTGTTGGCCCTGACCGCCTCCCAGGGTTTGAAGATCGAATCAACCTACCTTATGTCAACGCTCTGATCAAAGAAATGTTGCGTTGGTATCCCATTGTGCCCGTAACCACAGGCCACAAGTCTGACGGTGAAATCTTTCTCCGGGGCTACCGCATACCGAAGGGGTCATATGCACTCGTAAATGTGTGGTGGTTTACACATGACCCCAAGACATACCCAGACCCTATGGTCCTCGATCCCAATCGTTTCTTGGAACCTCGGAACGAGCCAGACCCTGCGGGCGTATTTGGCTATGGGCGCAGGACATGCCCTGGCCGACTGTTTGCGCAGGAAAATCTTTTCATTACTATATCACGAACTCTGGCGGCATTCAAGATTAGCAATGCAGTCGATGGCAGTGGAAAGCCGATTGATGTGCATGTCAGACATACATCGGGCTTAATCGATCATCCCGAAGAATTTCCTTATAGTATAGTTCCAAGAAACGAAAAGTATGCAGAAATGATTAAGAGATTAGAACTGGAGCATCCATGGGAAGAGAGCAGTGCCGGGTCTTTAGAGTGGGGGGCATTTGATAGATACAAAAAGGAATGGAGCCGTGAGGCTAAATGAGATAGTAAAGTTGCTAGCCGAAGAATCAAGAAGCCACATTACATAAAATGGCTATCGCTCCCTTGAATTCGAAGAGTGCCAATACGACAGACATGTAGACGGAGATACTTCGGCTCGCTGCTATAAGCTGACTTTAGGCTCTTGGGGTGACTGAGGTATCGGAGCTGCTTGCGGAATTTGCGATTAAGTAGATTTCCAACGGCGGACATCCCCATTGTCTACAGGTGATCACTGCCCAGCCTGCATGTCTCTATCTCATCGCTGTCGCTGAGCTAGTGTTCACTTTAGACATCACCCATCACTTGGGCATCCTCATCTTCCTCATCATCGCTCATGACATCATTGACGTCGCTCATTTGCTCTTCTTCCTCCTCCTCATCGCTCATGACTTCCGCATCATCGCTAGCGACCTGGCTCATGATCATGCTAGAACCAGCTTCTTGAAGACGTTTGAGAAGGGCGTTAGCCTTCTCATCGTCAATCTTCCAACCACTTAGACTACTGTCTGCTGTGGAGGTGAAGAAGGAGTCAATTTTCCCAGGTAGAGGCATATCTAAAGCCTGCAGAAGGTATGCTAAGGCGAGTCGATATGCCATTATAACATCGACTCCAAGGGCCAGCTTCCGATCCTCAGGGAACACAATCCCATAAGCTCTGGCAAGGGTTAATGGAAAGGTTTTTGCGGTGTCTCAGTTGCAATCATAGCTTGCGCCACCACGAGAGCGGTTGAGTCTCGTGTTCCAGCCTTGCGGGAAGTAATTATTCTGCCCCTGCCGCCACGAGAATGTACATTAACCAGTTGAAATCACATGGGTTTTGAGCCCCAAGCGATAAAGGTTTTCAGAGGACCATGTTTCTACGAAAGCAGAGTTAGCACAATAGTGGTCAGGTAGCGATAGGGAGCGAAGTAGAGCAATTAGTACGCCACTTACGTTGACATATCTTGTATATGAGGTCCGTAATCCCATAACAGGTCATGCCTCCTGTGATCTCATCTCGCCGACCAGGGTAGTGATTATTAACAACGCTAGCTGAAAAAAATATCGTTCTTTTCCTTGGAATGACCTCACGCTCATTAGTTGATCGAGGAGCGCCCCCTTCGTGATACCGTGATTGATAGTTGTAGGTGGAACGATCCAATTGCCGTGACCATTAAATCCAAGCGCGTGAAATTCGGGAAAGAATGGAAAGGAAATAGAAGTATATGAGGATGGCGAGGAGGATTTTTTAGAAATAGAAGAGCAGAAGAAGAGAAGTCTTTGCAATGGAAGGAGTTACTGTCGACCTACCAAACCTCTATATCAAGCGAGAGCAGTATCACGTGAGTCGGGAGCATGCGGTCGGCCGTTGTCGGCTCACTAAGTTTTTCGACCCAAGCTAAGCTTAGCACAAACTTTTCGTCACTCCTCCATCTCAGATGCCATTAATTCTTTGAAAGGCAGCGTATTCGATTCGATCGCTATACACGATACTCGCACTCAGCCTCTCATGGCCACCAGTAAAGAGAATGCTCCCGCAGAGGGTATGCTCTGGGGTGGGCGATTTACAGGTTGGCAGCTCTCCACAACCACCAAGCTTCGGGTGCAGTATCATGACTAACCTCACGGACTACAGGTGGCATAGATCCCCTCATGCACAAGTATAATGCGAGTATTTCGTACGACAAGCTCCTATATAAGGAAGATATCCTCGGCAGTATTGCCTTTGCCCGCGCAAATGCAAAGTCTGGCATCATTTCCGATGACGAGTTTGTCGAAATCGAGCGAGGTCTCCGGGAGGTCCTAAAGGAGTGGGATGCAGATACCTTCACCATAAGGCCCAACGACGAGGATGTGAGGCGCTACCCACACCTCTTAATCTACTCACTTCATTCAAGGTGGCTAACGTAATGAGCGTCCAGATTCATACTGCCAATGAGCGTCGGCTTGGGGAAATCATCGGCAAGGATATCGCAGGCAAGCTACATACTGGTCGTAGCCGAAATGAGCAAGTTGTCTGTGATATGCGTATGTGGCTGCGCGAGCGGATACGTGAGATCGACGACCAACTGGTTGCATTCCTTCAGGTCATTGTTGCACGTGCGGAGGCTGAGATGTAAGTCCAGCATCACCTGCTTCATGAGGAAGCACCTTTCTAACCTTGAAAGCGACCATATCATGCCTGGATATACCCACCTACAGCGCGCGATGGCTGTAAGGTTTAGCGCCTGGCTCTTGTCATTTGGTTTTGCCTTTGCGAGTGACTTGGACCGTCTACGGGAGACCTTTAAACGTGTCAACAAGAGGTAGGTATATCTGTGCATGGCAGTGTGTACGCTCTGGTCTTGCTAACATGGAAACACTAGTCCACTTGGTTGTGGCGCTCTTGCCGGTAATGCCTTCAATATTGATCGCGATATGATGGCCAAGGAGCTCGGTTTTGATGGTATCCTCTGGAACTCCATGGCAGCTGTATCCAGTAGGGATTTTGTCACCGAGTTCCTACAGTGGGGTAGTATGTTCATGGGGCATATCTCGAACTGGAGCCAGGACTTGATTTTATATTCCTCGTTTGAGTTTGGCTTTGTCAGTGTTGCTGACGCCTACTGTACTGGCAGTAGTTTGATGCCGCAGAAGAAAAATCCAGACGGACTCGAATTACTCCGTGGCAAATCAGGGCGCTGTTTTGGTCAACTTGCCGGCTTTATGATGACAAGTAAGGCTTTAACGTCTACTTATAACAAAGATCTCCAAGAGAGCTGGGAACCTATGCTAGATCATGTTGGTACTATCTCTGATAGTATACAGATCGCAAATGGTATCCTCTCTACACTTACTATTCGACCAGAACGGATGCTAGCTGCACTAGATCCAACCCTTCTCGCTACAGACCTTGCCGACTTCCTGGTCAGGAAAGGTGTGCCTTTTCGCGAGACACATCATATTTCAGGACGAGTGGTTGCGAAGAGTGAGGAGCTGGGTATTCCAATCGATAAACTCTCACTTGAGCAACTCAAGGCTATTGATGATCGATTCACGGACGATGTCATGCAGACTTTTAACTATGAGACAAGTGTTGAGTCGAGATCAGCTAAAGGTGGTACCAGTCGATCAAGTGTTCTAGAGCAGATCAAGGTTCTTAAGGCTATGTTGAATCAGTAGTTTGATATTATAGACGCTATTGCAATAATATGAACAACTGATGAATTGGAAGTACTTTGCTTGTGTTGCATCAGTGTCACGGACCTGAGTCATGCAGTGGTTAAATGTAAGAGAGCAGGCAGCGATCGCGTAGTGTAGTAAAGTAGTATAAATTTTATAATATTCATAAGGTAATTGTAACGAACCTGCCATCAGAAGACCCAGAATCCTTCGATCTTGGCATTTTAAGCGCTGTTGGGCAATACAAGCATATTTAGAGGATAATTTCATAAAAACAAAAAAAGAAGAAGAAGAAATCTTTAGCGGTCAAAATACGTCATCTCCGCTGGTCCACCTTTGATCTCCGATCCGCGATGGAGCCAGATCTATCAGCCCAAGGTTACTAGTCGGCTCCACCTTGGTGTGTGCATGCAGGTGAGCAGACGCAGAAATCCGCCGATGCTATATCCGTCCCTAAGCTTACTCCATACAAACACGTGGAAATGGTTGTACGAGCATCTAATATGCTCTGTAGTACGTGATAAATTGCCACATGCTGTCTATTCCAGTTGCCTCTAGTTGGCAGTCATTGGCATACCTACCCCTGTGATTCCGGCTAAACGCCTTCATCTATTGTAGTGTCCTGGATTGACGAACCCATACCTTTATTTTCCATCTCGGAACGTTTAAACGCCATTTTATGCTGCCTACCAAACAATCCCAGACTAAGAGGAAGGGGGGTCACCCCTGCTGCCAGAGCTGCTTGAAGTATTAGATATGTTTGCATGTTCCTTGGTGGGCTCGCATCATTTCCGGCCTTCATCGCATCACCGGCAATGATAAGGCATCCACCAAGCAACTGGCCTCCAGCCCAACATATGGTGCTGGTAACCTCGGGCCCTGCAGGATATGAAATCTCGCCCAGCAGCTCCAGAACAATCGGAACAATAGATAGCGAGGCAGCACCTAGAACACAAAGCAAGACATACAGTCCGCCCACATCGCCCAAAGGAGCTACCCATATGAAAGCTACATAGCAAAGAGCTATAAGCAAAACACCTATCTTAATCGTAATCAAGAATTTCTTTGTTCGGTCCATGATTGGAGACACGATGGCTGATGCACCTAATCCCGACAATATGAGCAGGCCACCACCAATGCCACTATCGGTATCAGAGAGGCCGTAAGGGCTCATAATCTGGCTTATCAGACTGGACATTGAGAGGAACAGAGCGACAAGTATCGAGAATGGAATTATAATGAAGTAGCATTCCAGGGAAGTGATTAAAATCCATAAAGAGGCTCTCATTGATATCGGCGCTGTCGAGGTAGCACTCGACGGTGGTGTTGGTGGACCGTTTGGAATAAGGAAGCCAGGAATAGCAACAGCAGTAGACTTTATGCACTTGAATTAGCACCAACGAACTGCAATAAGTAGAGCGTTTGTATGCGTTGCGTACCAGGATAGAAACGTAAAGAACCATGGACGATATATCGTCGACCGTCTCAACCCAGAATGGAATAACCACCTGTCCTATCGCCGCTCCGAGAGGATTCGACAAGGTGATGATTGATGTAGCTATTACACGTGTCGATGGACTGAACCAAACTTCTGCAAATCTTGTCGGGGAGCTTAGGACAAGCGATTGTGCCGCACCGAGAAGCCCCTGGCCGACACAGACAGCAATGATGCCACCAGATTGATGCGTCAAAGGAATAGAACCGACATATCGAGCCCAGTTTCCCAGTATAAGAAGAATGCTCGCTATGAAAAAGGCGAAACGTAGGCTGCGACCTAGGATTTTCATCGTGAAAGGCGTCATGGCGAAGTTGGCAAAAACGTAGATGCTGCTAAGCCAGTTAATCATCGAGCTATCGACTGCGTAGTATTTCGCTGCATCTGATGCAACTGGGGCAAAGGTAAGCCACTAGAGATACAAAGGGCATTAGCAATCAAATATCCGAGTTATATCGTGCTTCCCATTCATGATGATGAGCTACTAGGAACACCATACTGCCCTCCCATTAGAAATTATAGGATAAACTCACGTCCCAGCTCACAATTAGATTGAGCAGCGTTACTGCCAACAATCCGAACCATCTTCGTTTATAGACTTTATATTGCTCTTGATATGAGGACTCTTCCGTCAGCGCTGTAGCTTCTCCTGGTCGTCAGCATGTGGGTGCCGCTTTTATAGGGAACTGTGTCTATGGGGCCATACCATTCACATCCATCCAAATATCTGTCATTGTTGTGTTCTCGTATCAACTGCTAATGGAAATTGAGGTGACAGATCTTCCGATGGTTCATTTCGAGTGCTTGATGTCAGGCCACAAGTGGTTTTAAGCTCAAAAACCAAAGGGTCCTCCTATCAATGCCCCAAACCCGGATTCGAAATTTGCCCAAATCCTTCCAGGGCTATGCAGAGAGTGCATACAGCATTCCGTAAAAGTTGCTCAGTGTAACTGGCATGGTTGAAACGCTTACGCATATGCCAAGTGTAGCTGACATGGTGGCTAGGCCCTTCGAAGACGTAATTGTCAAGAGCGCTGTTATTGAGCGACTAATGGAGGGCGCGTGTGTCGATGTCCTATTGGCTCCTTAACAAGATGATCTGCCCTCTCTTTGCATGGGAGCCGTGAAATATACAGGGTGTGGGCGGCATGAAGATGCCGGCGGACACCGCGGGCGCCGTCTGACCTCTAAGATCGCAGTTAATCAGCCACTTGAAATGACGAAGCAATGAAATCTCCGATCAAATGAGATTTGTCACTAACGATCGCAGCAAATCCAGCTATACATAGCAACAGTACCCCGTATGCGACTAAAAGTTGGGTTGAATAGGAGACGGCAGAGGTCTAGCTTCGCATCCCTCCCAAGATTTAGTTTGACTTGTTGCCATTAGTATGGTAGATCTTTTTCTTGAAAAGGAAAAAAAAACACTCGCGATAAAATGCAAGAATAAGAATAGTGCTTTTCGGGGATAGCCATCTCCATCGGCTCTATTCTCACTCACTATGCTGTCAGCTGTCGCTCCTAATGTTGGTTGCCTCGCGATCGCTTCAGTTTTGGCGAGACTGCCTACAAGTAATCCAAAAAAAAAAAAATCTAAAGAAAAAAATGAAGCAAGAAATAAGAAAAAATATGCCAAATGATTTATTGAAGCGACGAGAAAAAAATTAATCGAGATCGAAAAAAAGGTTCCAGAGGGAGTCGAACCCTCGCTGGCGGAATCAGAATCCGCAGTCATAACCGTTAGACCATGGAACCTATTGAAGTGGTTATCCACTTCCCATGGCATGCCCCAACAACTGTTAGAAATGCTTATAAGCTTAGCAACCTAATCGATGAACCACTCAATTGATGAACGAACGGAAGGGGTTCAATCGTGATGACTTCTCTGCGATTTGTTCTGGTTTTTTTTTTTTGGAACTTGATCCAAAAAATAATATGTATTAAAATCTTTGCTGAATTACCGTTATCAGCTCTGCCGCATTGCTGCTCCCACTAAATACTTGAAAAAAAGAAAAAAAGGAAAAAAAGCAATCGCATCATGTATAGTAATAACTTACAGCTGGTCTTGGGTGCCCCGAAACCCTGTGTCGCTGCCGTCGTGAATAGTTCGCAATTTATATATGTGTATATATATTCCAACCTGTCCCCATGCGTGTTAATTAGGCTCTTTTTATCATGTCTAACTCATGATTATTTTCTTGAATGTTGTGAACGCACAGCAATCCGAGTGTTCAAAAGCTGGCCCCGATGTTTGGTGCATATAGAACATACTCAAAACACAGCGTTCATTCATGATGTATCCTTCCGATAGCATGCATTATGCAGGTCATCAATTCCTTTAAATGTTCATTTTATCGGCGTCTAGTACTGAACTTTTATGATGTTCTTCATACAAGATGTGGACACAACCATGACGTCCATGGACAAACCACAAATTTGGGAAGGAGCGACTCACGATCGACTCACGATAGGATATATATAAATCATGAATAAAATCTTCACGAAATCAAGTAGATTTGCCATCCAGCCTCATTATATTCGCCTCTTTGACCGTAGCTTTTGACCCGCCAGCCTTTGTATCATCATGTCTCTCGGAAATTTGCCCCTCGAATTGTGTACCATAATTGTACAAACGCTGGCCAACCAAGATGACCTCAAGAGCACCTTGTCCGTTGCTTTAACTTGTCGGTCTTTTCTTCCAATTGCTATCCCAATCCTCTACAAGAGAGACTTCAGCCATGGCAATTGCTCCATCCTCTTGTGGGCCGTCTCCAACGGCAGAGCTGATACATTGCTGCGACTTGTGGAAAATGGAGCACCAGTCAACTATCTGCTCCACGTTAGCTGCGAAAATCGACTCACTCCCGTAGCGCTGGCAGCACAAATGGGGCATGCCGAGATTCTGCGCTGTCTTCTCACCATACCAGGGGTCGAATGGAATTGGTTCAACGAGGAAGGAGAAACACCATTGCATCTCGCTGTCTTGTCTGATGAGACCGAAGCCGTCCGCCTCCTTCTGACACATGAAGAAGTTTTGGCTGATGCTAAAGATAAGTCGGGACGAACGCCACTCAGCCTCGCTGCACAAGTCAGAAATACGGAAATAGCCATGCACCTACTCGCCAAAGGCTCCTTGGTCGACCCAGATTCTCAATCCAACTTGGGCCATACCCCCCTCTGCCTTGCATCAGACTCGGGAAGTGCAGAGATTGTCAAATTGCTCCTCGATACTGGAAAAGTCGATGTTAATGCTGCTGCTCAAACCGGTTACACGCCGCTAATCGCCGCCACGAAGGCTGCCATGGCAGATATAGTCAGGCTTCTGGTTTCTCACCCTGATATCAATGTCAACGTTACAGCAATCAACGGTCAGACGGCTATCAGCATCGCAGCCGAATTGGGTCACCCAGATTTGGTTAAACTGCTGCTTGGACACCCAGATGCAGACCCTAATATATCTGATGCTGATGGGAGGACACCTCTGTTGCATGCGGCAGAGGGAAACAAATACGCAATCGTGGCCATGTTACTCGCCGATGATAGAGTGGGAGAAGAGAGCCGAGAGCAGATTGAGTACTGGTACAGTAATAATGCATAAAATCAGGAATTGTGGTGGAAATTAACATCTGCGGTGTGGTCATGCCGTATATTATTTAGGTGGGCACTGCCTTGGTTGGGGGGTGGAAAATACATATCTTATGCACTGTGGTGCCCTTCTTTTCTTTGTGACGCCTCGGTGCACTTGTAAAATTCAATTGATCGTATAAATTGACGCCACTTTATGGTGCAGTGATTTCGAGTTTTTTGGGGGGATTTTTTGATTTTTATTATTTTGATTTTGATTTTATTTTATTTTCGTTTTTTTAAAACACCGCCCTTGATATGACGTTGAGCCTTGGTGAAGGTGGCTTCAGCCATGATACATATGAGGTGCTGCTTTCATGACTTTGGATAAATATTGGCTCCGATAATCCACCACAATAGCACACACTTCCGCCTAATCGCGTCCAGAAAATACTAAATAAAAGATACCAAAACACCCTTCAAGCGCATTCATAATGGTGATCACCATATCTTTGATAATATAATCAGCCACTAAATGCATGGCTCACGTTAGCAATTGTCTTGCAGAGGTGCACACGTTAACTTTCGCCACGTTAAATTTTTTCGCATGAAAAGCAAATAAAAAATCAAACTCACTACAGCAGCCTGTGGAATAGCAAGCGGAAAGTGAGTAGCGGCCATTACAATTTCCATCCAATTTGCTGCCTCTCCACGACCAGCCAGGCCTGCGGCCTGGTGTGCAATTGTCAACACCCGCCTTGTCCCCCACCAGGCGTTGGCCGCTTCAGCAAACATCGTTGCCCAGACGGAGGTGCAACCCCAGTGGATAACCTGGTTTTGCCACCAGCTCAGTCGGTCGGCCAATTGATTTTTTTGCCCAGGGGTCTCTTTATCTTGATTGTTAGAATCCCCCAATCGTTCAGATTGGAGAACCAGGCCCGCAGCAAGGACAGTGATGCCTTGGAGGCAGAACTGAATATGCGCTGTCAGGCCGAGGCGCGGGTAAGGCACCAAGGGGACGAGGAAGCCGAACAGCATACCACAGCCGATGAGCCCGCTACCGTGTCGAATAAGGGAGAGCGGGAGCCTGCTGCTGCGATGAGAGCCCGAGCTGAGGCCTGGAGAGCTACTCGTTGGTATTTTGGTAGCCATCTGAAAATGTTAGGATGAGCAATGAGCTAATCTTGTCCACGCATGGAGTATTCGCCAAGTTAGAGAAGAGCAGAAGAAAAGGCCACTAGTTATACAATCAGCGCGAGATGCACCCACTCAACCTTATCATAATACTTTAAAACTCAAAAGTTAGTTCATTAGCATTTTTAAGCCAGAGGTTGATTACTCACATGCCCAGGTACGCTTAAAAAATATGCCAGGTCGACGGCTACCAGCGCAGCGCCGTATTTCGAGTAGCCTATTGCCCGGCTAATCGCCAGCGGAACAAGATCTGGAAGCGCACTCAGTAAGTTTGTAATGATAGCTAAGAATTGGTAATATCATCTTGGGGATTTGAAAACAAACGTGTTGGGTTGACTCAGCGATCACTTGGACCCCTGCTGGGGGTGGTTGTGTCACTCTCGAAATCCACGTAGAGGGCTAACTCGTCGGTCAGTCTTGTCTAATTATTCTGAACGCAAATAATCTATATTGAGATGCACTCTTTGATTTCGGTTGGACGGCATCTGTGTTGCTCCGGGGTTAGCGATAATTAAACGGTTCGTCAATCATATTCTGGGAGATAGCATGTCTTCGGTGAGACGTTGGAGCCGACTACAGTTGTGTTAGCTGTATCAACTCTTTTGACATGATGAAACCGAAATTCTCATCGCTTATCTTTGTTTGCCTTGCGATATGGGGGGTCGTTGAATGATGCCATTGTAGCCGGAGCCAACATATTTCAAGTACATGCGCGCATGCAGACAATCACTGCAGCTACCCATGCATGCTTTATTAGTGCCGTCCATGGTGACATGTCTCTGGGACAAAGCAAGTGCCGCCAACTACTATTGTTATGTCTATTGCCGTAACAGTCGAGACACTTTATTGGCCGGTGAAATTATAATCTGTTGGTAGATGATGAGGTCTGAGCGTCTGGGTGGGTGTGGATATGATCGGACCCAGCGATAATTGAACGTCTTGGGTTATATTGGTGCCTAGGGAGAGTGTGAGAGAATTATTCGGTACTGAAACTTGACGGAATTGCAATGTCCTGGCATATAATCTGCCCATAAGACGACGCAGTATCACAAAGTGTTCACTGGAAAAAGTGAATGTCAATATCAATATGCTCAATTCCGCTCAAATTTAATTGTAATAATAATCCGGAGGTCTCCGTATACAAACTCCGGACGCAATGTCGTTACTAATACACAAGCCACTTCGTAACCAACAGTTGAGTCTGAGGTCTCAGTCGCGTAGGAGCGCCTGTTGTTACTCAACTCTCCTCCTCGAGATTAAACAACTTTCGTATGGTTTCACCAAAACGCTTCACAGCTTCTTCAATCTTGGGTAGCGGTGCTGCGGCAAAGGTTGTGCGGTAAAAGACTTCATCATGTGCCTCGTCTGCCGAAGCACGGAACCAGCTACCACGGCCAACCAATGCTCCAGTTGAGATACTCTCCAGCCATATTTCCTCTTCAAGAAGGTCAGCCGACTTGGTTTTCGCGTCAGGGTGTTGCTTCCAGTCTACTTTGATCCATTGCTGTAGGAAAGTTGTTAGTTAAAGCGTGTCAGATGGGAAAATTTCCAATTTTCACTTACAAACATGCCTGCCCTTGTTGGCTCCCAACTAACAATCTTGCTCGGCAAATAGCGCTCGCAGGTAGACACAAGGAAGTCCCTTCTCCTGGTGTACTCCGTCCGCAAGTGCATCAGCCACTCTGCGTAGCCCGCATGTCCCCAGTGCTCGTCCAAAAGCTTGAAAATAGCTAGCTGGCTGAGACCAGCAGGGCTCTGGGTCGAAACATCGGTGTGGTGTTTGTATCGCTCAATGAGCTGCTGGGGAGCTGTGATCCAACCAAGACGAGCTCCTGGGCTAATCACCTTGCTGAAAGAATCCATTCGAATGACCCTCCCATCGATATCCATGCTAAGATATGAGGGCACAAGCTTCTTGAAAAAATCAGCGGGGGATTTAATTGCAGGAGCAACAGGGCCGTCCTCATTAGGAGAGGCATAGGCATCCATTTGCAGGAAATAGTAGGGATCGTCTTCCAGAATAATCAAGTCGTGCTTCTGAGCCACACGATAGATTGCCTTGCGACGCTGAAGACTTTGCGTGGTACCAGTAGGGTTTTGGCCAGTCGGAATTGCGTACAATACACATGGCTTACGGGCACCCCTATGTGCCTCAGGGTCCCAGTTCTCAAGCACGTCCTCTAGGCTTTCAGGGATCATGCCTTCGTGGTCCATGTCAACCCCGACGAAGCTAATGCCTATAGGCTCCGCAGTCTCGACGGCGGTTGAAAATGTATACTTGTCAGCCAAGACACAGTCGCCAGGTTCCGTCAACATCCTCAAGCACATATCGAACGCCGAGGTGTTGCCAATTGTCATGGAGCACTGCCAGTCCGCGTATGGCGGATCGTGAACCATTTCCGTGTGTTCTGTGATCCAGCGCATGAACTGAGCCGATCCACAACCTTGACCATAATTCAAGGCTACGGAGAGATCATACACGCTGGTGCCATCAGCGATGTCGTGTTTTGTGGCATGAAGAGTCGTCTTGGATGTCGAACATGTCTTCTTCCCCTCCTTGAGGTTTTCGAGAGAAGGTGGCCTCAGAATAACTTCGTCAAATGGAATAAAGTCACTGAGAGGAATGCCACCTCCTAAAGAAATGACGTTTGGATTTTGAAGATGTTTCATAGAAGCTTTGAGGGACGATCCCGTTCGATTCGATGACTCGGTGCTCATGTATGCTGGAGACGAAAACGGGTCAGCCAAAGGCTATAGATATCTTGTTCCGAAATCAAAACCTACGATGCCATCGCCTGGCCAGAGGCTTGGATTTGCTGCTTTTGGTCTTGAATTGTTCGCTGCTACACGGCGCTGCTATTCCTCGCTGAGCAGGGGTGATTGGCTTTCTCTTGGGATAGAGATTGGGTCCCCGAGTCCAATCTTCGATTTCATTAAACATGCTACCCATCTTGTCAGATTGTGATTTGATTTGCTTCCTTGTCACTGAAGAAGGGACTGAAGCGTCATACCTGGGTTTTATTTTCATGGGACAATTGATACCTTATAAGCCCCCCCCCCCCCCCCCCCCCNNACCTTATAAGCCCCCCCCCCCCAGCATACGTGTAGTATGCACAGCCATCCCAACGTTAGGTTCGCTGCTCTGGGAATTCAATCAAAAAGATGCAGCGCGCACGAGCCCCAACGTCGATTCATTGTGAACAAACTTTTGTTTCTAGAACTCACCAACAGAAAACGATGAATAGACAATGCGCTATTCTCTGCTTGACAATACGCCATTCTCTGCTTCGACAATGCACTATTTTCCGCATTGACAATGCGCTATTCCACGCTGGACAATGCGCTTGCGTTTCGTCTCCGCAATTTAACCATGTTGCGAGAGTAACCTCGTTTGGAACAAACACCGATCTCGCCAACAATTGCCCGTGCTTCATTGGATGTGAAAATAGGCTAATGACGAGCTGAACTGCCAGATATAGAGTCGCGACTAATCATGCATGTAACAATTGTGCTGATCAAGATGCTGGTTTCAGGCAAAGGCGCAAAGGCGTGTCGGCGTATGGTGGGGCTTATCGGAGAAATCGGAGCTCCGCTCCGTTTGGGCAACTTGCTATCTGTACGGAGTAGATACGGAGTGAGATGATGAATTATGTATTATCCTGGGGGAGACCCAATTCAATTTACGAGATTCCCTTTCAAGAGGTATATCGTCGAAATTCTGCAAAATGAGCATCCGACACGCTGCTTGTGAGCCATGCAGACGAGCCAAACTGGCCTGCGGCCACGAGAGGCCCACTTGTGCCCGGTGCCGCAATCGTGATCAGACGGATCTTTGCGTCTATCGAGCTCGGCCATTCCGGAGGAAAAGTCCTGGTGATCGTATGAGAGAGCGAAGGTAAGCAGTGACAAACGTAATCCATTGTCAGGGTCAGCTCTCTTTTCGCCCGTTTTCAGCCACTGACCTATGCTTCTCTTTTATACTTCAGGGCCAGAGAATCGATTCATGTGGAAGTTCTGACCACTCCACCCTTGGAGACTTCTCCAATCACCGAGGTGCTGGGCACTTCTTCGTCACGGCCACGTCGATACCCAAATCCAGGCTTTCTCGGAGTGCCTAGCCACGCAACTATTTTCAACCAAGTGTCTTCACGTGCCCCTTCTGGGGTGGCAATCTCCCAGCAAGATGAACCTGTGCAGCCACCAATACCCAGCCCTCCAGCAGATACATTCATTGACCAGGCAACGTTTGATAGAGCAAACCATGCGTTGAGCCTTTTGGATCAGCTGCAAGTCTCTGGACTGGCATCTCTGATTCGGTTCTGGCTCAAAAAGGGGGTTAATTTGGCCTTGGCCGAGCCTTTCGTTGAGACGTGTGTTGATGCTGTAGTCGACTGGAGAGAATTACTAACACCTGTTGGAACTGATGCTCGCGATTCCAGCATTGGAATTGCTGAAAGAGCAAGGGTTTTATTGGAGAACACGCACAGACCGCTCCTGGTCCATAGGCACTCCACCGCCTCCGAATATCTCTCACAGATATCTGGGAGAAATCTACGGTGGGAAAGCATTGGAATGTTCCTTGCGGCCGCATGCCGAGCCGCTCTGGATACTTCATCTTTCGCTCCACTTTATAACAGCGACGAAGGACGTCGTGGACTTATTAAGGCGTTGATGTACATTGGAGATTGCTGTTTGGAGACGTGCATTGCCTTGGACTGTCTGAACGATTTACAGCTCGTCTTGCAGTATGAGAATCTTATAGTCCACTCGCAGGTGGATGGCGACCAGAGTAAGTGCATGCGGCATGATTAACGCAAATTATTCATTTCGGCAGGTATTGAAATTATAAACTAGGTTACCACTCTTGGCGACGAATGGGAGATGTTGCCAGCTCTCTATTTGCGCTCGGTTACCATGAAAAGGTTGACGAAGACTCTTCAGGCATTCCCTTGTTTGTCGCTGAGCTTCGAAGATCTTGCTTCGCACGAATTTATACAGCTGACAAGAGCTTGGCCATATTTCTGGGGCGGCCTCCGCGAATAATGAAAGAGTTCTGCTACTTCCAGCTTCCGACCAAGATTGCGAGTGTTTGGGAAGACACCGAAGTTGTGATGAAAACCAGCAGTAGCCCTTCATCTTCACATATGATAAGTGGCCGAGAGCTAGAATTCGAAGAGCACAAAGATGGGCAAGTTTTAAACTATACTTCGGATACGCTTTGTGCTGCTGTCTTTGCATTGATCAAGGAGGAGGTCCTTCAGCTATTTCGCAAGCGCCATGCTTTCAGCGAGACTAGCATTATCAAGTTCGTAGTGACTCTGATGCATGCAATTTTCTTTTGTTACTAACCAGCTTGGAAGTGAGCTCCGCCTAAAGATTGATCAACAGTGGCAAGATTTGCCTTCTCACTATCGCCTCGCTACCAGCCTAAAAGACTGTCCTCTTGGGCCGTTTGCGAGAGACTTTTTAGCAGGAGCCCGGCTCGAGTATCTTCACACACACTTTCTTCTGGGAATCCTGTCTCAGCGCAAAATATCCGAACCCGACGAAGCGCTTTTGACGACTGCTAGCGAAATGATCTCGATTGTGGTGGAAACTATCATCCTCCGCGATCGGATGGCAAACTCAGGAACATGCCTCATTTGGAAGGTAAATCTATCCCGCCATGCTGTGATATTCTCAACTCTCTAATCAGGACGGTGTGTACAGGTTGCTCAGTACGGACTACCAGCCGCAGGAATCATCTCCCTAGCCCTTCTCAACTCTACAGCCCCCGACTCGCGCCAATTCTCTCGATCCAAAATGATACAAGCCCTCAGTGTTCTTGTTGCCGAAATAACTATTGGAGCATGGATCCAGCCCGGCGAGCCGAATTTTGCGCTATTCTCGCAGGCAACGAGAACGATCCAGAGCTTGCTCGATTCGCTAACTGCGTTGAAAGCACCGTCAAGAACCAACGATTCGCAACAGCTGCTGAATTCTGATGTAGTCGATAATTGGGATCCATATATTAACTCACAGTCTTGGGAACTCGAAATGGATTTTTGGGCTAGTTTGGCAGAGCATCCTACACTGATTAATTGAATACCATTTGAATTTTTGTATATTTTCGAAAATGTCTGTGTAATGGTTTATATATATATATATGTATGTATGTATGTATTAGCAGACTCCATCACATTATCCTCACAGAGAAATTAACCTAGCATTTTGTGCCCAAAATATTATTGGATAAAAATACAGCAAATAAGAATCCTCATTCTGATTATAAGTATAGTATTGTACAACAATCTCGTAGATAGCCCTTCTATGCCTATGAACCATTTGTCTTGTTTCTATTACTTACATAGGTAGCAAGCTTCTTGAGAGGAGCTGGTGCGTCCGCCAAATCCATGAAAACTTCAATTAGAGTCAGGCCCTTGCCCTCTTGCACGTCTTCGCGTTCCAAGACGTTTCGCAGCTGTCCCCAATTTTTAGCCTGCTCTGCTATCACAGGGTAATCAGCGTCATTCAATGGGGCACCAAAGTAACTTGGGGCCTCTGTATTTCTCCATGGTTGGATATCATTGTAGCTTTCGTGAAATCCGTGAATGATTCGCTCAACTGTGTAGCCGGAGTTGTTGATGACAAAAATTGTAGCATCAAGTCGGCTCCTGATAATGTCGCTAATGCCTTGAGCAGACATTTGGAGACTTCCATCGCCTATAAACAAAATAGCCCTGCCTGAAGAACGAACTCCTTCTTTGCTTCCTTCCTTGCGTTGTTCTCGTTGGGCCAGAGCGCTTCCTTGTAAGGCGGGAAGGGTATAACCGATAGAGAGCCACAGTGCTGAATTTATGAGGGTGGTATTTTCAGGAAGTATAATCGTATTGGTACCGGAAGAGGAGGTTCCAGCTTCTGCCAGTAGAAGGTCTCCAGGCCGGAGAAACTCAGACATTCGCAACCAAAAAGTATCTTGGTCAATAATTGCGTCATCAGCAGATGGCTTGAGATTTTGGAGCAAAAGAGGTGAAAATGAAGGCCCCTGGACAAACGGTTGAAGGGCAGGTAGTTTTGCTACGCTGACACGTTTCACCAATTTGTCCATAAACGACTTGATGGAGATGGCACGACCGCTAGGTTCGACAGTTCGACCAAATTTTACCGAGTGCCTGTCTATCGTTACGGTAACATCTGCTCTTGGCACGGCCGAAAAACCAAAAGCATTGACATCCGAGTGCAAAGGCCCAAAGTTTAGAATCAGGTCCGCGTCATCAACTTGTTGTTTGATGATTGCGTCGCCAGTGGCTCCAAAGTAAACGCCTTGATAGTTGGGCAGGCTTTCATTGATAATACTCTTTCCAAAGGGCGAACAAAGGGTGGGAAAGCCAGTCAGTCGGACAAATTCATTGACTTGGTCCTTGACTCGAAAACGGGCGGTTAGGCCGTCCATGAGAATCAATGGCTTTGTAGATTTCTGTATCTTTTCTATAATTGCGCCTACCACCTCGTTCTCGTATGCCTCATCATATCCGGGAATTGAAAGGTCAATAGGTGCTACAGGAGCAGGCACTTGAGCTTTGACCATATTCGTTGGAAGTTCGATATATACTGGTTGGCTGTTCAAGACACACGCTTTCAGTGTCGCATCAACCAACGCGGGCGCTGTCTCAGCATCTATCAGGTTTGCTTGAGCCACAGTCACCCACTTGTTCATCTCCGGGAAGGCCCTGTAATTGCCAGTGCCCAAGGTGTGGTGCAAACAGGCCCCGGCTTTTTGGGCTGCCATGGGAGCAGTTCCGACAAGATGGACAACAGGAGACCTTTCTGCAAATGCCCCTCCAATGGCATTTATGGCAGAGAGCTCACCAACACCAAAGGAGGTGATTATGGCCGATATCCCTTTGATTCTTCCATAACCGTCGGCAGCATAGCCTGAATTGAGCTCGTTTGCATTGCCGGCCCAGTGAAGACCCAAGGGACGAAGGTAATCAAGGACGGTTAGGTTGTAATCTCCAGGAACCCCGTGAACTGATCCAAGGCCAAGTTCAATCAGCCTTCTGAAAATGTACTCTGCGAGGTCGATTTGGCCCTGGTCTTCTAAGGCCGGATTCGCCATTATGTCGAATATGGTTATAGATGGATTTTTTCGGAAGCTACCTGGAGCTGATGGGTGAAGCAATTATTGGCGAAGCAGAAAGCGGAGTATATAAGAGCCAGGGAGGAGCTCGGGACGGAGCTGCACTTTACGTGGCCAAGTTACAAGAAATTGCACAGCTGCCTCGGCTGATACACCGCCTGGCAGTATAGTTGTCAAAACTCTCAATTTCTCGTCGTAAAACAATCAAAGAGATCCAACGCATGTCGGAACGTAGTCTGAAGCTCTTATTATACTATTTACTCCTCACTCCTCCCGACGGCTAATCGGGTCAGCGAGACCCACACTATCCCGATGCATCACCATAAGGCCGAGAACTCCGGCCCTACCAAGACGGCCTCAAAGCCGAAAGTTTGGAGCCGCGTGCTGATTCCTGACATCTCACGCGGAGTTTCTGATTAGAAACCCCAAGGGCGTAGGTGCGTGCGCCTTTGATGATACTACAGTCTGCAAGATCCGGTCGGCAGAGATGAGCCGTGGAAGACCGAGGGGGCGCTTTCGCCGAACATGGCAACAGCCATTAGGATAGGCCCAAGCAAGACCACGTTAACTTTGGGCTATCAAAAGCGGAACTTGTTTTGTTCTATACTAATATTTGAAGGTGAATTAGCAACTATGACGACAAGCGGCTATGTAGCGGTCTAGCATCGCTGCGGGATGCTCGAGCTCTCCGTTAATAGCAAGTCCCGACAACACAATTTTATACCGCCATAACACAATCAACTCCGTTTTTTATTGCTGTTTCCCTCCAATGTTTCATACTGTGTTTTTTAAAGCAGCTAGTTGAATTCGGGCCCGATGCCTTGCACGAAAGAACAAGCTGGAACCAACTCAGTTCCTTTACGGGACAACGCCGCGAAGATCATCAGCACTACCACGAAAATACAACCAAAAGATACGGCAAGCAGGTTTTTAATGGGATAATCTCTGTCAGCACTGGAATAGAGTTACCCATTCAAGGCGATTCATAACTATACAGAGTTTCCCAACTCTGACAAACTCCGAAAGGGCAACCCCGCCATCAGCCACCCGCTCTATGCTGAGTGTACGACATAGTTCGATGTGGAACATACAGTTTCAACTTTCCCATATAGCCTCGAAGCTCATGTTCTCGTCTGTTGCTGCCCATTTGCCAGCACCACAAATTCATCGCTCACAGCGAACTGCGACTTTAGCGGATCGCTGAATCTTCTCTCGTCGGGAGCCAGTTTTGCCCCGTACTCTGGATCCGCAAACGACTCAAGAAGGGACTTCATATCTGGGAATATGAAAGTTGTGATGGCATCGCAGTCAATAAAGGTGGCCTTTTCGCCGAAAGCAGCGCGGGCCGCTGTCCTTTCGGCCTCTGTGTTGAAGTGCTACATACGATTAGCATTCTGCCAGAAAATCGTGCGCATTTGGGAATTATAATATTTCCAATTCAGGATTAAGAAAACCTACGATGGAGTAGTCGAGCACGCCATGACGCTTACAGACTTCGAGAGCCATGGGAGCATGAACCTCGGTGTAGTGCTTCCGGAACTCCTCATCAGTGAGCCCCTCCTTTTTGGAGACTAGGAACGTGGCCTTGACAACTTGTCGAAATGTGCCTGCCATGGTGGACAAAGAATTCTGTCAATAGGGTGAAAACAGCGGCCTGATTCAGAATAATCCATTCTGCTATCCAGTCTGTCTTCTGAGTGCTATTTATACATCGCTTGAGACAGATTCCCCCATGTGGATATGCAAATTCCATGACAAACGCACCAGCTCTAATTGTCTAGACTGCCGAGATGCTGTCCTGGAAATCTGTCAATCTTCTCGATTCGACAGACATTGTTGCCAATGCGACGTTTGTTTCCCATTTAAGTAATTGTCAGGCAATTAAACAATCCGACATGACTCTTGATGCATCTTGGCTCCCGATATGGCGGATCTGGCTAACCTCCAAATGGCTAGAGTGCCGAGGCAAAGCACAAAGAAGAGCTATTCGGTATAGTGTCAGGGGGTCAAGCTCACAGGCTAGACAAATTTATCTCTTGCTCCGTAATACTAGGCTACAGCCTCGCTTTTGTCCCGTGTCTGCTAGGCAGGCACGCTTCAAGCAGACTTGTCAGACGGAATGAAATTTCTTCATTGCACGATGGATATCACGCGTTCTTAGTTCTTCACATAATAATCACCCCACACGCTCTTTTTCACCACCATTTTACGAATAACGGAACTGGAGTACAGCTTGGCAATCAGCCTTAGCCCCCCAGCTCTGTCCTTGTCACTCTTTTTTTGAATCCCGGGGATTTCTTACCCACAGCCACAATGACCTCCATCGCCAAGACTCTCGCCGTGCTGATCTTCGGCCTTGGCCTCCGTGCCTCCGCAACCGGGTCCCGCGGCGGCAACCTCGATTTCTTCTCTGACGACAAGTGCCAGCATCGCATCCAGGCCGAGAAGGCGCCGATTTCCCTCGATGTCTGCATGCCGGCTTCGCCGCTCGGTCAGCTGTCGAGAAGTTTCCGCGTCGACCAGAAGCCGTATTGCCCGGATGGCAGCAGACCATCGCTGCTCTTCTTCCAGGACTGCGCTTGCACTGATGGCATCGCGAACTATATTCCCAACGCCAACTATGGTGATTATGGCAACGGCTCGTGCCAGGCTCTTTGGGGTGGTGAATACCTCATGTTTGCGCTCTCCTGCGGCGAGTTTAAAGCTCCCGTGCGCAGCGTGATTTCTTTTGCTGCAACGTTTCCATCGCCGTCAACCACCACCAAACAGCTTGGTTGCCCAGCCCTTGACAGCGGCGCCTCGGCTACAGCTGCTTCTGGCGATGCCAACACTGCTACTACTTCTGGAAGTTCTCAGGCGATTCCAACCTTGGACAGCAGCTCCTCTTCCCAGCAAAGCGCCGCCAATGCTTCCTCCCCCTCTGGGCCGTCTGGGACTAGAACAAAAGTCGTTCAGCCCACGAGCGTGCGTCCGCAAACGTCTGCAACGACGACATCTGCAGCGGTTGGGCGATATTATGAGATTGGTACAATGTATTGGATGGGTTACGCCGGAATTTTTGGTATTGTTTCATTTTTTACTCTGTAAGGTGAGAGTGTAGTAGATTGTCACTGAAGCTAAAGGACAAGGTGATCAACGGGATATATATGCCGATAATGTCTATTCATATTCTGCACGCTGAATTATATGCATGCATGCTCCTTTTTGTCTATCTAATGCCGTGAAACCCATGGAAACGTGAGGTGTCTATCTATGTAATATGCAAAATAAATTATACATTAATGTCGCACTCTGCGATTTTTCATTTCTCTCCCTTGCGATGTTCTTTGACATGCCTCCTGTTTTCATCGATGATAAACAGCGTGGCGACCAAAACGCCGAGCCCACTGAGGCCAATCCCTACGTAAAATGCGCTTCGACAGCCTCTTAGAAGCTCCTTTTCAGTACTTCCAGGGCTGATCTGAGACTGCACTGTGCCTGCGATGCCGAGGCCAATGGAGATGGAGTAGTTTATGACAGTGTTGACGAGAGAGGCGGCAAGGCCTTGATGTTCTTTCGGTAAAGCCTCGCTGAGGATAATGGTAGCGGCGGGAAACGACATGTCCCTAACGTACAAAGGTCAGTAAGTCGAGATTCACGCACGCACATTACGACGAATACTCACATTCCCCAGGGCATAACAATGAGCGAAACAAAAGTCTGGGCCCAGTATATCTGATGAGCAGGCATTGTTGTTACCAAGATCCCCCCGACGGTAAATGCCGTCATAGCCATGAACATAACCATACTGGGTCTTAGCTTCCCGAGAATGAGGCCAGTCGTGAAAGCGGCACAGGCTCCGGAGACGGCCACAGCACTGAACTGTGCACTGGCCTCAAGAGGACTATAGCCCCTAATCAGCTCCAAGATTTGCCACAGATAGAGCAACCAGATACCGAAGCTGGACCATCCGGCGGCGATGCAAGCCAAAACGAAGCCCAGGGAACCGCTGAAGAGTTTCGTTGGCAATAGGGGAAACGTGGCGTGAACTTCAAACCAGGCAAACAAGCCCAGAAAGAGGAACCCGACAATGAGGAGCACATAAACATATGGTTCCTGCCAGCCGACCACGGGGGCCTGATTCCAGGCAAAGTTGATCAAAACAAGTCCAATGACGCCCGAGACAGCTCCGGGAACATCAATGATATCCCACAATCGTGCTTGAGACCGCACGGTTGCAGCACCTGGGGTTGATGGGATGATCAGGACGCCAGCAACTGCAATAACGGCGCACACCATGGCCATGACAAAATATGCCCACGGCCACCAGACCAGCTCGGCGAAAATTGATGAAAAGACGGCGCCAACGACGAACCCTCCCGGTGCAGTAGCGCCAAACATGCTGAATATCATTGACTTTCTCCTGCCAGGGGGATATGTACGGCCAATGATTGCCACTGCCGAAGGTACTGCGAATGCAGGGCCCATGCCCTGGAAGGCTCTGCAAACATCGAAGAAGATGATGGACGAAGACCAGACGCTGACACCAGCCAACAGACTCCAGAGAGCATACCAGATGAAGCCTATGACGAAGATGATCTTGTGGCCGAATAGATCACCTAATCTGCCCGCAATGAGGATGAAGGTACCCACAGTCAAACTGTAGGCGGCAGGCATCCAACTGAGCTGCCCTGCATCCTCCGTGCCGAAACTTTTTCCAATAATGTGCAATGGAGCAATGCATTGGCCCAATCCGGCCTGGGCCAGAAGTTGAGCTAGGCATAGGGTGAATATGAAGGGGATTTCGAAGAGCAGAGATTCGGGATGCGGTATGCTGCTGGGTGTAAGTTCGAGTGAAAGGTGCCCCTCTGTGGCTGTTCGTGAAGTCGTTGTTAGCGCCTCCAGATCGGCTCCGCCATCTTCTTCTTCTTCTTCTTCATCACGCTCCCCTTCAGCGGAAGACTTGTCGTCTAGTAGATCTGCTTGATGGTTGTGACTGTTCCCGTGATCTGTATACTCCTTTTGTTCATAGTCTGATGTAAACACGCCATTGTTGTCATCTGAGCATCGTGATTGGGAGGCCATCCCTGCGTTATTGTCCATCACCTGCTACCCAAAAAGGAGAAAACGAAACAAAGTCATGCAACTCTATAAAAGTAATACATTGCAAATCAAACCAAACTCTGCATTCGGTTTTTCGAGAACCCGAATAATATATTCTCTTCACCGTTCACGCTTGATGAGAAATGCTTACCAGAAAAATGCTCCATTCTCAGTAATGGCCCATTCGCCTCCGTTGATGTCTTCCGCAACAACCGCATGATCCGCAACTGCCGCATCTGCCGCCAGGACCGCCAGGACCGCAAGACCCGTGACAAAAGTGGGATTGGAAAATGGCGGAATAACGGTCTCAATGTCTTCTTGCCTTGGCATGAAGTAGCTTTGAATCAATCAGAGCTCATTTCCTTTGTCTCTTCTCGAGTTTTTTGTGGATAGCTCCGTAGTTGAAGATTAATCAATGGATAAATATAAAGGGTGGAAATTGCCCCCCCTGGATTGGTGCAATCATCACTTGAATAACAAAGCAGCAGTACTACACTGAGTCAGTTCACGCTGTGCATAGCTTCGTTTTTTTCAGGAACTTTACACAGGCAGCCGACGAAGATAAACCCATACAGAAGGGAAGGGCAGAGAAAGAAAGAAATCAGAAAATGCCATCACGTACCTCAACGACAATGAAAGCTCTTCGGCTACTTCGCGAAACTGCCGGGGAAGCCCCCCGTCTGACCTTTACTCAGGTCCCAAAGCCAGCCCTGATACCACATCATGTGCTAGTCAAAGTTCACGCCTCAGCGATCCACCCTAGCGATGTTGGTAATGCCTTGGGACAGTTTTCATATACACAGTATCCTCGTGTGGTTGGCAGAGACTACGCAGGTGTCGTTGAAGAAGGCCCCCAGGAGCTTGTTGGACGGGAGGTTTATGGTACTAGTGGGCATGCGTATGCCTTTACCAAGGACGGGTTCCAGGCAGAATACTGCCTTGTCCACGAGGATGAGATTGCTTTGAAGCCGAAAAACATTTCATTTGTTCAGGCGGCAACGCTGGGCGTTCCCTTCACGACAGCTGCGCAAATGGTCGAGAGGGCAGCAATCACAGAATCAGATACCGTTCTCGTCATAGGAGCCAACGGTGCGGTTGGCTCATCTGCCGTTCAGCTTATCCAAAACATTGGCGCACGGATTATCAAGGCGACGCGAGACGAAGCAGACGACGTGAACACCGAGAAAGACCCGGAATTGAGAGCTGTGGATACCCTGACTCAAGGCAAGGGGGTCGATGTCATCCTCGATACTGTTGGATCCCCTACTTTGACGGTCAACGGTCTGAAAAAGCTGGCAAAAAATGGCCGGCTTGCCTTTATTTCTGCACCCAAAACGGGAGCACGAGATATTAGCTTCGATATGCGCGACTTTTACCGCGCGGATTTGAGTCTCCTGGGGTGCAATTCGCTGAATCCCTCAGCAAAGGATATGGCGCGGCGATTAAGTGGCCTCAGGGAGCTCTTCGAGTCAGGGAAGCTGAAAGCCGAGAGCAAGTGGACGTCGGTCCCCCTTGATCAAGCAGTAGAGGCTTACGAGAAGCTGATGAAGAAGGCGACTGATGAAAAATATGTGGTCGTCATGGCGTAAATGGTGGAGATGAAGTCATGATTATGGGGAGATGATTTATGATTACGAGCGATAGACTTTCCGAGGAATTGATAGATGGATATAGGGAGTACTCCGTACGTGATGTTGCTTTGGGGAGGAAGCCAATGTATATAGGGACCTATACAGCGGTATTAGCCACTGCTAGACACCATTGTAATAACAACCTACCTAAGGTATCTATCTACCTCTCTGTGGGCAAATCAACACGATCTACCATGAGTAAAAAAAAATTGATGGCAGAAGTTCATCTGACCTTGCCATGGAGAGCCATCTGATATCTGCAAGAGCTACCCTATGCCAGGATATCATAAAGAGACGAAACGGGCCCACCTACTATTGCTAACAATATGACTGATGCAAAGCAGGCAGTAGAGCATCAGCGTAGCTGTGCGCCTCCAGCTGCTCCCTAGTCAAATCTAAATCCTACTCAACATATGCAGCTCAAGAGAGGCATGTTCTCTAGATATATCAATTTAGCATCTCTGAGAAGGACACTCCAGTGATGACCAGGGATGCCCCGTCTATGAGCAAGGCAACTTACCTAGGGTATCTACTTCATCTTGCGGGGAAATGGAATAGCGACGCGTCACCCATCAGCAGCAGGCTTGATTCCATAAATATTCCCACTCTTTTAAACATTCAAACCATCGTCGCGCGATATAATCTTAATATTGATTATCCGCGCCTTATATCGATTTACCTTTTCGAAATCGCAGTCTAAATATCCATTATCGAGAGAAAAGGGGCAGGGATGCCGAGTATCTGCTCCACACAAGGAGCTTGAAAATGCACCTAATGAATCCGCCTGAAGATGTTTTGGTGTTCTAGATTAAGCCCTCACCTTGGGACCCAGTTAAGGGGAGGTATCGAATTGCCGCAGGCCTACAAAATAAAAGCCCTCATGAAATAGTAATATCGAACCATTTCCCCTCTAGATATTTTATAATATTGAATTATGAGTTTCTCATCCTTTGCAGCTTTTTTTTTAGCCTGCATCATCATCCCAAATCCCCTCTGCCAAAGCCCGCGTGACGATGCCCCACTACCCCACCATACGCCCGCCACGCCTTACATAATCAGGATTACATTATGTCAGCTCACAAGTTCCAGATAGACTCGTCGAATCTATTCGCTGCCGGCAATCCTGCCTCAGACAAGTAAAGCGCTACTCGGAAGCCCACAGCTGGATAATTTACGCCATCCCGGCAACAGAGCCAGATTACCTTCTCGTTATGGTTATTGTCCGGTAGCGGCAGACTAGCCCTTGACAACCATCTCTTTGGAAATGGCACCCAATGATAACGGGAGGCTGATTGCATGGCCTTCCTGATATGAGACAGCTGAGGATGGAGGCTTTTTCAAGCAACCTCTACGATGCAGACATATCTCCCATTGGACCGGCTTCTTGCACTATTCAAATATAGCCATCAATCTATGCTGCACTTGCGGAGAGCTCCGTGAGGCATACCGGCAAATACCGAATGACAAAATTCAGGTGATCGTCGCTTTGCGCGCACCCTCGAGCCCCTCAGTCCCGGCGGTACGCATATAAATGGAACCCTCAGCGTGCCGGCTTTCCGGTCACAGAGCGCGCTTCCCGCCTAGCCGGCCTCGACGGCGCGCCGGCTTCGGTCTCCCAATCAGGGTACCGAGCTCAAATAAGAAGGTCCTTCATATCGGGGGACGTTTGTTTGAGCTGGGCCGCAGCCATTGATGTCTTCACGTGGAGGGCGGGCGATGGGCTGGCAAAACGTGGTTTCGAGACCACGAGGGCCAATCGAGGAGCATGATTGTATGCAGAGGGGCGTGGAGGACAGCTGTGGAGGATAGCTTTGTTTTGGGACGAGAGCCGTGGAGGAGAATGCGGGAGGCTGGAGCCCTGACCTGCCCAACGAGGTCTGGATCCGATATGGAAAGTCTTGTTTATCAGGATAATAGCAATGGAGGTTGGATCAGCGACTATATAAAGGGAAAAGGGTATCCGGGCGGTTCATGATATCGCAGTCGATCATCCCGGTACAGCCAGTCAATATCCGTCTTCGTCTTCGCATTTATTCCCCGGACTCTCTTACCTTTCAAAATGGTCAGCTTCAAGGTACGCTATATTCGCCCATTGAAGGATCAGATGCACTATTTCGCAAACTGTTTACTGACCCGTGGTTAAAAGATCATCGCCGCCGCCGTCGGCCTCGCTGCTAGCGCCTCTGCTGCTGCTATTGAGAAGCGAGCAAACACTTGCGTTTTCACATGCGGTTCTACTTGCTACTGGCAATCCGATATTGATGCTGCCCTTAACAAGGGATACAGCCTGTACAGCTCCGGAAGTGCTCTGAGTGAGTTTCGGTGTTCTGTTTCTTTTTGATCTGGTGGTGCGGAAATTAGTGCTGACCATTGTGTGCTCCTCTAGACTCCTACCCTCACCAGTACAACGACTACGAGGGCTTCAGTTTCCCTACTTCAGCCCCCTGGTACGAGTTCCCCATTCTTTCCACCTTCAAGGTCTACACTGGTGGCAGCCCTGGCCCCGACCGTGTCATCTTTGACTCTGATGGAAACTTCGATTCCGTCATCACCCACACTGGTGCTAGCGGCGACGACTTTGTTGCTTGCAAGAAGGCCTAAAGGAATGCTTGCATAGGATTGGATTTGGTTGTACGGAGAAATGGAAAGGAGAAAAAACGGTAAAATGGATGATTCATGATATTGCACCTTTGCGTGTTGGCGGTATTGTATATTTAAATCGCCTAGGCATGATATGTATGTACTGCAATTTAGCAAGTCTGCCTTGTCGGTACTTTTTATTTTATACAGATCTTATCGAATCAAAACTTTGGTCTTTAAATGCCTATACCAAGTCCTTGACTTTTTGTTTTTGCTAGTTTCGTCTGTTGCTGTCAAGATATGTACAGGGTTGCTTGCCTGTGTCAAAACTCAATGACGACTTTCCCAACCGCATTCCCCTTCCGCATGTGATCGAAAGCTTCCAATGATTTGTCAAAGCTGAAAACCCGATCGATGCATGAGTCGAGCTTGAACTGTGGCTGTTTTAGAAAGCCCATCAAATCTTCCAGCTCGCCCTTTGACCCGACCTGAATGCCGCTGTATTGGGGCAGGAATATTAGTATCTGAGAAGCGCACAAAAGGCAACGCATCTATGGGTTGAACTTACACAATACTGCACTTCTTGATGATTAGTAGCTGGACCAGGTTGAATAGATCTGCCTGACCATCTCCTGAAAGGAAGCCCACTTGCGAAACTTGGCCGCACCGCTTCAGCGATTGGACACTCTGGATAAGAGTTTGAGCGCCGCCCTGCTCGACGACAATGTCGACTCCAAGGCCTCCGGTAATCTTCAGCACTTCTTCCTCCCATTTGGGATTCTTCTTGTAGTTGATGACATGCGATGCACCAAGCTCCTTTGCTCGTTCCAGTTTCGCATCGGACGAAGACGTCGCAATGACCGTGGCGCCAGCTTTGGCAGCTAGGCTGAGCGCGAGAATGCTCACGCCTCCGGTACCTGTCTCTCACATCAGCCATTTGTATGCCTTCACCAGGAGCCTTGTCAGAACAATTTACCTTGGACAAGAATAGTCTTTCCCCACAAATTGCTAGTCCCCATGTTCAGGGCTGACCAGGCAGTAAGTCCGGCGCAAGGTACAATACTCGCCTAGGAAGCGTTAGGGATCATGGAGTCATGCTAAGAATCGCGAAACCTACCTCAGCCCATGTCAGGTTGTCTGGAAACTTTACGAGCACATGCTCTGAAAAGACGACATAGGTGGCCAAGGTTCCATCGATATTTTGGCCCAGGGCTTATGTCGCATTGTTAACTCTTGGTCATGTCTCTAAGAAGAAATGTTGGTAGCTTTGTCTTACCCCGTGCTGTCAACTCTCGTCCAGTAATGTTGTCCAAGTTGTGAAGAGCAACAACTTTGCTTCCAACCTAAAGGAGTGAGCGGTGGTTGCCAACCAGATATCTCCTCAGGTTGCCTACCTCAAAGAGGGTGACCTTATCGCCAACCCAGACAACCTCACCCGCGACATCCGTCCCCATAATTATATTGGAGGGGACTGGCCAGGGAAAGTTATCATCCAGCATGGCCACATCTTTGTAGTTTAACGAAACAGCCCGGACTCGAACCAGTACGTCAGATGAGCCTCGAGGAGGAATGTGCTCATCGCGGAATTCGGCTGCCGCAGGCCCTACTCTTCGAAGAGCTCTCCGCGTCTGTGGGATATTTTGGTCGGCCATGGTGGGGTTGTTGAGGAGGACGAGAAGAACTGGGAGAATGTTGATGCCGATGGAGGAATTGCCTAGCTATCGAGAAAATGTTATGTGGAATCAAGTGCAATACAGAAAGATTACATTTATACGTATGCATCTATAGAGTCATGTTAGCTACCAAAACACTGCGATTTATCATCATTTGCTTACACATGTCGGAACTCGGTTTTATGTTCCATCATGAATCGTAAATTAGACCCAAGAAAGGAGAATGAAAGGAGCTCTTGCGGCTTAAAGAGTGGACTATTATCCGATCCCAGCAGAGCGTCCTCATATCATTATGCCTGTGTAGCGGATTTTTTGGCGATTGTTGGCGGATCTGAGCCCGCAGCCACGCTTTCAAGCCACTTTAAACGCGCATAATTAGTAATA
The DNA here is from genome assembly GCA_003012085.1 of Trichoderma brevicompactum. NCBI lineage: Eukaryota > Fungi > Ascomycota > Sordariomycetes > Hypocreales > Hypocreaceae > Trichoderma > Trichoderma brevicompactum. The sequence goes on along the minus strand of PXNZ01000246.1, from coordinate 22,624 downwards.
TAGCCTCCGTATGATGAACAGGAGGGTTACAGGTTACTCAGCCCGACACAATACTGCGGAATTGACAAACTTGTGATGATGGCGTCCTTACTCCGTACTCTTGGCGCCACCAAGAGCAACGCCGTGCAGTGGCGCAGTGGAGCGGTAACTAAACTGACAGGGGAGCGGCCGCACCCCTGTCAGCCTCGAGTCAAGTGCCGGAACTGATTCTTCATATCCAATACACAGGAAACGCAGAGTGCAGAGAGTGCAATTCCTGAAATGCTATGCGAGTATGACTTTGAACAGAGTATGGTGATGTAAAAGATGAATTCCGATGAGTGCATGTACCATGCGCTCATTTAGTTGGCGGTATATTACGGCATATTTATAGGGCTTGGGGTAGTGTTCTACGGGTTCTAAAGTGCCCGAGGTGACGCTGCGACAACTCAACAAGGGAAAATGCATCAAAACGCCCCCTACCACTCCACAAATAATGACTAAAATTAATCAGAAAAGATATAAAGCAAGTTAATGTTTATTTTCCCGTGAAAAGCCTCCGAGAATTATTAGAGGAGGGTTTAATGCGCATAAGTTTTGGGTGATTTTGCATACCAGTCGCAGACTTTTGGACTACAGCGGTTGAGCGGGTTTTGTAGCAGCGCTCATGTCAACAGAGTACAGCGATATTAGATCGCGCGATAGCTCAAAAATTAAAAAGGGGGAGGCGGGCGGGAAGAACGGCACATATATAGTAAGAAATGTTTTAAGTTTAATTTACAGCGCCTTACAGCATTTCACCACTATTAAGTACAGCTATATCTTGATCTACCTAGACGCACTCAATCCACCTGGGGAAAAGTGAAGAGTCACAAGGTGGTTGCATGCTAGGGCTCGCCACTACCGCGCAGCTAGGTAGCAGGTAATAACTGTGTTAATCTCTGACTTCCCCTAGACTGAAAGGGAATTCTTGTGTTCTTATACACAAGATCCAATCTGAGATTCCCATATACTATCACGCGTATAGTCACCTGACCACCCAACAAACGTCATTACGGGGTGCTAGAAACAAAAAAGTGTAGTAAGCGAAGCCTCCTGTGCTTGTTCTGCCCTGTATTGATTTTGGTAAATAATGATGGTGAGGGTGACGCTGTTTCTGCTGGCAGGCAGAATGAAGATTCACAAAGCAGTAATAAAGCTCTTAGACGCTATCATGCCTCCAGTCACCTAATCTTCTCTATCACGTGAGTAGTCACATAGGGGTGCAGCAAGTGCTTGTGATTGTTGTGATATTTGCAGACTATGCTTCGGAAATCATATTTATTGATGTTAATACAAATTCCAATTGCCGTTAGCTGGTAGCAAGATCAAGATATTTGTCATTTCTTCCATTATTTTACGGCCAACCGAGAAGACCAAGCGTCAGCTGCTGATTGCCCTCGCGTTCCTTCGCCTTGAGTTCCTCGACGTCCCAGTTTGCCCACAAGAACTTGCCTCGAAGACTATCAGATTCCGGGCTAGCACACCAAACAGCAAAGGAACCGGGTAGAGAGGCTAATGATTAGTATCCAAGTCAGTCAAGCGCAATTTCACCCAAGATTTAACTGTCCAGGGCACTTACGGTCATCCATCGTAGGCTTCGGGATTCCGGAATCAAACGACTTTTGCGACATGCTGGTCTGCACCACTCCAGGATGGAACTGCAGGACTCTCAAATCCGGATTCTCAAAGTGTAAATAATCAAAAACCTTGGAGCCGGCCAGCTTGGACCCGTGGTAACTGCTGGATCCAGGCACAAAGGGGAATTGGATGACCGAGGTCGTAATGTGGATAACGCTTGCATTTTTCTCAGCAAGAGGTACGAAAGCTCGAATTAGGTTGAATTGTCCCCTAATGTTGATCTCGTACCCAGACCACCACAAGGACGCATCAGAGCCTAGCAGAGTCCCGGGATCGGGAAGAACTGCAGCATTAGCAACAAGAATATCGAGCTTTTTCCCCACGGCAGACGCAAACTTGTCAAGCGCAGCTCGAATAGATGCCTCGTCGGCAACGTCAGCCGTGATGACGTGAACTGTAGTCTCGGGATATGCCGCGTTCACGGCCTGCTTGCTCTTAAGCAAAGTAGCTTCTGTCCGTCCTAGCAGAGCAAGGTCCGAAGCGCCAGACTGAGCAAAAGCCAAAGCTATGGCTGCCCCAATACCAGTTCCAGCACCGGTAATGACAACATTCTTCCCTTTAGTAGACAGTTCGGGACGAGTAGGTGAGATTGCGGCGTAGGGCTCGTGATGAAATGCCTTGGTATATGTAGGGAAGTCGGTAAACTCGGACATCTTGGCTGTTTGCTTTACTTTGTAACTATGGGAAGTGCTCTCAAGGAAAAATCGAAAAGTGCGACTGTCGTATAGAATGAGAATTGAGAGTCTGATTTTTTTATTCTTTCTTGGACGAAGCTTCCACCATCGCGACCCTGTTAAATAGATGAACGAAAGCCATCGTAATGTCGCTGCCCTTTGACAAATTGCGGCATCATTGCCGTTGCGGCATATTATAAATCATTGATATTGTAATCATCGTTGTCCTTGGTCCATCGTGCTGCAGAGGTCGTCTGAATAATCTCAGGTTGGTGTTGTAGTGCTTGTTTAAGATGGCGAATATTGTCTATCCGCCGACAGGGGGGCGGCCGCAATTCCGTTACCTTTTGTAGCCAATCCGCAGCCGTCAAGATCACTTGATTAGGCATAGTATACTACCATGTGTGCTACCATGAGCGGCCGCCCCCCTGTCAGATCTGGCATAGTTCAAGCCTAGCAGATCTTTAGATTTGCTGTTAACTACGGAGTATTGAATAGGAAGTTACACTTGTGTATAAACCCTCTCTGATAGGATCAAAAAAGGGGGAGAGGAGGACCAAAAAATGCCACAATGACTCGCCACAGTAAGTCTACTGTGTCGTGTCGATTTCACAAGCGGCATGCGAAGTGCTCCAGATGACTTTGATCAAGCTGGATGCTCTCATTGAACTGGGTCACCTTGATTGAGCTGGGGAAAATTGATTTCACCGAATAATCTTGGCCCAACTAATGAAATTGATTTCACAAGACCATTTCAAATTTACAATTCCTATAATGCGTTGCCTTGCATTGAATTTCTGAAGAAATACAGTGTGTAGATTGGTATCCGATGCAAATGCACACTGTATGTTCTCTTTCTTGCTCACCAATACTCCGTACTCCGTGCTCCCTTTCTCACTGTCACCCCACTCAGCTTAGCCAGAACAATCCTGGTCGGCGGCAAAAGAAAGCAACCTCAAGCACCATTCTCAATAATTACTACAGATCCTATCTCATCGCCATGCCGGCCCAAAGGTTAGCCGAGGACAAAGCTTCCAAAGCTTGCAGACATTGTCGTCTCCACAAGCGGGGGTGCGACAAGCGATTGCCCAGATGCTCGCGATGTGCCGAGTAAGGTTAACTAAAAATATCTTTGACCCGCTGTTAGGAGCTGAAGCTTACCCCTTTGTTTGTGTTTAGGAAAATGATCAAGTGTGATTATGACGACGATACACCGCTGGAGTTGGAACCACCCACCAAGCTCAAATGGAGAGAGCCTTTGGCTATCCGACGAGGCCCCTGCGGGCTCGAACTTACCTCAGCAGGAGAGAAGCAGCTTCTATGGATAGCCTGCGGAGGCCAAGAGAAATTTCCCGATGCTGACAGCAAAGTCTTGATGGGCCTGGTAAAGGATGTACTTGCTTATGGTGGCACTTCCGTGCAGGAAGTTTCAAACAAGTACTTTGCCACATGCCATGCCTGGCTACCTATTCTTGACAGCGGAAGTACCAAGTTCAATGTCCGAATTATGCTAAAGAACTCAGAAATGCTCGACGACTTCTTGGGGTTGCTGCTGTTATGCATGCACTTGGTCAACCAAAAAGCCTGTCATCACCCTAACCACACCTCCAATAACCTGCTGTACCGGACTACGAGGCGGCTGTTCCATCTCCTTGAGGAGCCTGACCACGTCTCTTCACATACTAAACTTCAAGCTGGCTTGCTGCTAACTGCATATGAATGTGGACACGGCATGACCAAGGAAGCCAGCGCAACATTAGGAACATGCTTTGGCCTTATAAGGCAGCTGGACATATCTGCACAGCAACACACCAATAATATCCTTTACTCTGACGACAACCTTGCGCCTATTCGACAATTGTGCTGGGCTTGTATAGTCTTTTTAGACCGGTTGAGTTCCTCCCCTCCCTGTCGAGGCAAATCTCTATGTTTAGTTTAACTCTTCTAACCTACATGGCAGATCTATTGTGCTCTCTTGCGCCGATAGCAGTGCAGCTCTGCTTCTTCCGACAAGAGAAATTTTACCGCCGGATATGGTTCCCTACATGAGCCTAGGGAATTACAATCGTTATATGAGCGAAGAGCGCAAGTTTCGGACAAGAGCATATTCAGCCCTCTCAATCGGCGAAGCAATCAAGGCTGTTCATGGCGATCCGACGTCTTCAGACTGCATCGAAGCCGAGAGATTACTTCACAATCTTGTGCGTCAGCATGCAGCAACCTCTCAGGGAGAAGAGTATCCTGTGTGCGAAGGTGTCACTATGGCTCTGAGGTGTGCTTTTATTTATTTCATTTCATTTCCACTCATTTCATTCTATTCATTTCAATCTCCAGCCCATAATCCCATACTGACACTCATAAATGGAGCAGCGCTGTTATATCAGCCTACAAAAAGCGAGCCAAACATCTCGGGTCTGCTGCCGATGCAAAGCTCAACCTGGACATCAAGTTTGCTTACAATATAACGTTTGAGATGTGCCGGGTTGAAGGCAGCTTAATGAGGAAGAGGGATAAAAGCCGCGACCGAATGTGCTTCTCTGGCCTGGGCTGCCTCTACCGCGCGGCGGTGGACCTGGACGGGATATACCCCCGGGGGGCGTCGGCCGAGGACATCAAGCAGCTGCGGGAAAACCTCGTTTGGTTCTCGGGCCATTGGGGAAGTGCTGGTAAGTGTGCATGATCACTCCAGGTCTGACTCCAAAGATAAAGGAGCGAGTGCTGATACACCGCGGCGCAGGTATTTTGTTGAAGCGACTGGATCAAAACGCCGAGATGAGGTCCAAGCAGGGCTTCTCTGGTGTAGTAGACATGGTGACGATATCATAGAATAAATAAAATTAGCAGTAATTGGTATGATTGTTTGCCAAATTCTACGTCGCAGTGATTTTTTGCTATCAACAACTTCTCACTATATCTGCGACTGCATTGAGTGCCTTTTAAACACTTACAAGATCTATTACCATAAAAAGATACCACTAGGTGCTACTGTTCCTGCCATCATTCCACTTTTGCCCCCTTTTTTTGAGATTCATCAGTCGTAAAATCAGCGTCAAATTATACGCTTGATCAGCGGTAAACCTCCCCTCAACTAGATTTTCAGCCCCTTGTTTACGCTTGACAGCATGATGAGAATCATTTCCAGAGTTGAGAAATTTCTGCCTATTGAACCTTGTTCACTTCTGCCAATGCGGCAGCACGCTCTTTTTCCAACGCCCTGGCCTCTTGAAGTTTGTCAGGTGACCAGAGGGCATCATAGCTCCTAGAACCCTAATGGTCACCAGATTTGAATAATTACTTATATAAAGAACAAAAGGCTCCTCTTTTATATAAGAAAGGTTGTTGATCAATATAGCCATCACGTGCTACCAACCTGTAGGGAGGCAGCTGGCTACTAGTCCCCTCCTATCATGTGACTCGTCACTCTTCTCTTCCAACTCAGTGTTTGACAGGTTTATCGTTTGACGAATTTGTTTCTTTTCTAATCGCTTTCGTTCCTTTTCGGCGGCCTTGGCAGTTGCTTGGGCATCCTTATCGCGGGCCCTTTCTTATGATGCTTTCGCTGCAGCTGCAGCTGTAGACTGCTGGTTTGGGCCTGCTGCCCCTGGAAGAGAGGATTTCACTGTGAGAGCGTCGGATAGGAGAGCCGGGGTGAGGTCTCTCGCAAGACGCGTCGAAGTTGGCGACATCCGGAAATTCATCTTCGGATATGCCTGCTGCTCGAGAGGATTTCGCTGTGAGAGCGGCGGATAGAAGAGCGGTGGATAGGAGAGCGGGGGCGAGTCCGCTCTCGAGACGCATCGAAGTTGGCGAAATCCGGAAATCCATCTTTGAATGTGCCTGCTGAGTCTGAGCCGCTACTAATAACAACTGGTTCTATAGTTCGCGTCTTGGCGGCAGCCTTCTTAGGGGGGCGATATTCAGGGCGTTTGCTTTGGGTTCGGACAGAAGAGCGGCGGATAGGAGAGCGGGGGCGAGTCCTCCCGCAAAGCACATCGAAGTTGGCGAAATCTGGAAATTCATCTTCGGATGTGTCCGCTGAGTCTGAGTTGCTACTAGCCAGTGTAGCTAATGATGTGATGTATGAGACTATAAAGAGGATGAAAATGGGCTTCAGCTATGCTATTACGCGCGATTTCTCTAGATAGCCGCGGTTTCTCTAGGTGGTCGCGATAGATCTAGGTAGCCATACTCAATCTAGGTAGTCGCGATCTCTCTAGGTAGTCGCGATCTATCAAGGTAGGTAGCCATAATCAATCTAGGTAGTCACGATCTATCTAGGTATCCGCAATCTCTTTAGGTGGCTGCAATCTCTCTAGTAGCCATACTCAATCTAGGTAGTCGCGATAGATCTAGGTATCCGCAATCTCTATAGGTAGTCGCGATCTATCTAGTAGCCATATCAATATAGGTAGTCACGATCTATCTAGGTGACGTTATTCAATATAACCTTCCTAAAAGAGCTGGGGCGAGGTCTCATGCAAAATGTAGAAATCCATCTTTGAATTTGCCTGCTGAGTCTAAGTCGTTACTAATAACAACTGGTTCTGTAGTTTGCGTCTCAGCAGCAGCCTTCTTGGGGGCGATATTCAGGGCGTTTTGTTTTGTGGCAGAGCTTGAAATTGGATCACCCAAGGCCTGCAGATACCTCAATGGCAGTATTTATTCAGCATCACGTACTCATATTTCCCCATTTCCCCATATAATTTCCTCAATAATTCAAGGAAAACATCAATTTGAAATTTCAAGAGCCTCAATATCCTCTCAATGTGAGCATCTGCATCGCGAAGCGCCTTCCCCAGATTAGTAGCTTTGGAGAAAGTGGGGCGGCGTGCTATAGCTAAAGCTACCCACGAAAGCAGTCGCGGCTGACGGAATCGCCTCACCTGCTCGCGTCTATTCTAGCACTTGAAAATCAAATCCTCATAAAATTCTTTGTTTCCCCAAACGGATATTGTACCCAATTCTGACTACTATCACCACCATACTCACATTCGTTTAGCCTGCTTTTTTACTCCCAAATATCCCTTTCTTAACATGACGTCCATACCGATGATCTCGAATATGCAACCCGAATTGAACCTCGTTCGCCATCAAGGTCGCCAACGGGCCAAAAAAGCATGCACCGAGTGCCGCCGGCGCAAGCGCAAATGTGATGGCCGTTCGCCGTGCCTTATGTGCTCCCAGTACGAGTATGAGTGCCACTATGAGGAAGATGCTTCTCTCCCCAGCCAGCCTCAGCAGAAGCGGCCTCTTGAGACGGATGCTGAGCGTGGTGATGCGTCCCGGCCCTCGACTTTGTCCGAGGAAACTAGCATCCACGAAACCCCGTCTCCCATGAATCGCGGCATCATTGAGCCCGCCAAGCGCAGGTATATGAACCAGAATTCTGCCGTGGCTTTTCCCAATCAGCTGGGCGTGGAGCTCCAATCCGCACATCCACCGCGACTTCACTCGTTCGCTTGGAACTGTGGCATCCGCCCCGAGGAACCTGGATCAGTCCACGCGCCATTGACACAGTATATCTCATGGGAGGACTGCAAACGGTATGCGGATGTGTATTTTGCCATAGTGGACGTGCAATTTCACCTCTTTGACAAGCAAAAGTTTCTCCACCAGTGTGACATCTTCTTCAACAGCCGAAGCCAGGATCTCATCCTTAGCGCCGTCATTGGATCCGTCGTTTCTCTCGGCTCCCTTTTCTCATACCGTAACGGCCATCTGTTGGAATCCCAAATTGTAAGGCATGTCAAAGACATCCTCGAAGACTCGACTTTCAGCCGTCTTCCCTCTATTGACCAAGTCAACGCGTGGATCCTCCGGACCCTCTATCTGCGCTCGACGACTAGACCCCATCTTACGTGGCTTGCATCCTGCAACGTCATGCACCTGGTGGAAGCTGTTGGTCTTCATCGGGATCTTGGCTCCGAGCTCGTCACCCAAAGCATCGAGACCCCGGCCAAAGAGGACGAGGGCCACAAGCGGACATTTTGGGTCGCTTGGTGCATCAACACAATCGTCGCCTACGAATACGGCCGTACAAAGATTCACTTTGACGGCGTCGACACTCAGCCCACCCCGTTCAACGACAAGAGCGAGACTGGTCTCCAGATACGCATGGCCAGAATTTTGCCAGGCGACAGTACTAGCGGCGATGTCGTGGCCGTCAGCAAGACTCTTGAAGGCGCTATCCAGAAGCTTCTTGACATGGGAGACATGAATGGCTTTCCAGCCCTCACACGAGCAGATCTCTGCTTCTGCCTCTATCGCCGCCTACGCCTTCTCAAGATCAGCATCAGCAGAGAGGCCTTGTCTAATATCCTCACCGCCGGCCATGCGGCTGTCGAGGCAGCTTCCGACCTCGCGCAACGAGGCATCCCGTGGTGGAATGTTCTCGGCACAACCTTTCAGTTCTTCTGCGTCCTTCTTGCCATTGACAACCGTGACAGCCTCACCAAAGTTTCGTGGGTCCTCTCCAAGCTTGAAGATATCGTACGAGTCTTTGATACGCACATGGCTATTGAAGCACTTGACACAGCCAAGGCCCTTATGAGGGACTCGTTGGCGAAGAAGAGGCAGGAAATTGTCTTGTTGGAGATGCCGGACGGTGCTGACACGGTGTTCGTAAATAGAGAGTTTACACCAGATTGGGACACTATGTTGAACCCGTTCTACGCTGGCGACTTTGGGTTTAGGGAGCTAGGAGTTTGATATTGGGGGGTTTTTTTTTTTTTGCGTCATGGGATATGGTGTACGGAATGTGATTTTAAGTTTGATAGAATTTTCTCATGAGCGATGAGAATGACAAAGTTTATGATTCAATGTCAAGATGGGGCAATATGAAGCGGTATAAAATATTTGATTTTAATTGTCCGTTTATATCCTTGTGGTGAACAAAATGGGCGAAGTTGAGAAAGAGGCCACCTGGATTACGATGTCATCTTGTTCGAGCGAGGTCACCAAGGTTGATCGCGGCCGCTTAGTTTGACCAGGGCCATCTTGTTTGATCAAAGCCATCTTGCTTGAACAAAGTCACCTAGTTTGATCACGGCTACCGCTACCTAGATAGATTTCTGTTAGCTAGATAGATCGCGACTGCCTAGATTGATTGCGGCTACCTAGAGAGATTGCAGCTACATAGAGAGATCGCAGCTACCTAGATAAGTCGTGGCTACCTACCTAGATAAGTCGTGACTACCTAGATAAGTCGTGACTACCTAGATAAGTCGCGGTTACCCAGATTGATTAAAGTCAGATAGATTAATCAAGGTCAGCTACTCTATAAATTAAACACAGCCACCTTGCTTACATTTTTTGTAAACAATAGCTACAGCAACGATCAGTGTCTGAAACAAAGAGACACTTCCCCGGCCACGAAATTATCTATATTCTCGAGGGCATAACCCCTTGGATGAAGAAGAACCGTAATATCCGAAAACATAACCCTCATCAACTCGATCAACCTAGCTGGCTTCGATCGAACAAGGTGACCTCGATCAAACTATCTAGCCCTGATCAATATAGCTGACTTCGTTCAATCCAGGTAATCTCAATCAACCTAGAAGGCTCTGATCAAGCTGGCTGACTTCGTTTAATCCAGATAGCCTTGATCGATCCAGTGGCGATACGTATCCCGCATGGGTCATCGCACCTTTGCCGGGGTGCCAGACTGCATTCGCCACCTCTTGGCTTCTGCTTGCAAAAAACCCATATCCATCCGCAAGCCATGTATTCCCCACTGTTGCAGATCGATTCAATATCGATCTTGAAGCAAGCATTGTGCTTCCCCAGGTAGCCTTGATCAATCCAGGAGGTCTCGATTAACAAGATGACCTTGATCAATCCAACTGACCCTGGTTAATCTAGGTGGCCGCGATCAATCTAGACGACTTCGTTCGAATAAGACGACATTGAAATCCAGGTGGCCTCTATCAAACAAGATAGCCCCGATCAAACAAGGTATCTACCTATTAAACTAAATAGCTTTGTCAAATGTAGCCTTTGTACTTACTTGCTATAGATGCCCCGAATCAATTGCCCAGCTAAGCTTACGCCAGTTATGCGTCTCCTTAGATCAGCGTGTTTTTCGCTGGCATCAGGCCTAGTAATGGCTTGCAGTGCTTCAAATATCCGAAATCGCAGATTCGCACCCGGAGTGGGCGCACAAGACTAAAGCTGATCCAGAAAGCGGCCGCAGCCTCTTCCCGCAGACGACGTAACAACGTTGCCGCCGAAGAGTACATCTCAGAAGACATCATTAAAGATGAAACACTGCAGCTGCAAGGGAAACAAAACGGTCTGATCCGCCACACCGCTGTGCCGCATGAAGATTAAACTGCTCTGGAGGTGGCAGAAGCGTCTTCCCGCAGACGACGTAACAACGCTGCCATGGAGGAGTGCATCTCAAAGAACATTTCTAAAGACGCAATACTGCGGTTGTGTGATAAAAAAACGGAGCCCGCTCTAGTCAACTAGATACGGTCATTTATCAAGGTATTCTCAATCGTCACAGGTTGCAAGTCGAGCACGACGTTTCGATCCACCACACCGCTCTGCTGGAGGTGGCAGTAGCGTCTTCCCGCAGACAATACAACAACATTTCCACTAAAGAGTGCATCTCAGAAGACATCATTGAAGATGCAATGCTGCGGCTGTAAGTGTTTTTCGTTAGCATCAGGCCTGGTGTCAGCTTGCAGTGCTTTGAACACTAACTGTCGCAGACTTACATCTAGTGTCCATGCGCAAGACCTCAGCTTATCCCCGACATATATTGAACCTGAGAATCACGCACTGGTCCTTCTCACGGCAGATGAGTTCGTCAGCATGGCTGTCAGTGATACTATAGAGTCCAGCGTCTCTCAAACAGAGAGACACTTCCACAGCCACAAAATCATATACATCCTCGAGGGCATAACCCCTTGGATAAAGGAAAACTACAACATCCGAAATCACAGATTTACATATAGCATACGGGAGCAAGACTAAGCTGCTCTAGAAGCAGTCACCACCTTTTCCTATAGATAGTGCAACAACGCTGCCACTAAGGGGGATATCTTGGAAGATATTGTGGAAGACGTAATGCTGCGGCTGCGGGTCGAGCACAACGTTTTGATCCATCACACTGCTGCACCGCCCGAAACTGCACAATGGATTGTCGCTTTTACTCAACACATCTCTACCATTCCATACAAGAATATGCGCGACAAAATGACCTCGACGGCGGGCTTCTGTAGCCTCTTCCCACAGACGATGCAATAACGCTGCCACCGAAGAGTACATCTCAGAGGACATAATTGAAGATGCAATGCTGCGGTTGCAAGGCGAACACAACACTTTGATCCATCACACCGCTGCGCCACCCGAAATTGCGATGCGTCGCAGTCAGTTTCACAATTAAGTCGGCTCAACAAAAAGAGTCTTTATATTTGGGCCATGAGTTCCTATTCAAACCGCTGTGGCTTGTACCACAAGTTCGATTTCCCCCAATCTATTTAATTTCCCATATTCCTACATGAATATACAGTGGAAGCATTGGGATATTTTATATTCGATCAACATCATCTTCTTCAGCGCTGTAGAGTATTGATCATTGCCAACTCATTAAAAAGAAATCTACAACTCGCTACTCCATCTACAGCTCGCTACTCCACGTACTACTAGCTACTCCATCTACTGCTGGCTACACCTTGAATGTAATGGCAGACTCGCATTCAATGCATCGCAGGGTTTCCGCGTTCGTGTAGATCTCATCAAGATCGGCAGCGTGTATATTCACAAAATACACTGCAGACCCGTATTTCGGAGCCTCAGTTATGTCTAAAGCAGACCTCTTGATACTAAGGGTGACTACAATTGATGAACGTAGGTGAACAAGAATAGTTTATTATTGTGTTGTAGCTAAGTTGAATCATGTATCGCTAGTGTGTGCGGGCGACCTTTTATAGGTACGCTAACCCGCTAACCAGTCCCACCTTCCTTCCAACATAAAGCAGACCTCTTGATACTAAGGGCGACTACAATAACAGAGCGTATGAGCGACGGAGAAGTTGAGGATTTTAGGTGATTAGTAGAAGGAGTGGTCAGGGAGGGCCAAATTGTTCCAGAATTAAATGAAAAAAAAATAGGTGACATCCTGAGTGTTGTGGCATATATTGGACCTGCATCGGTTGGTTCGATCTAGACATAACTGCTCCATCTACAGATAGCTACTCCATCTAACAGCTAGCTACTATATCTACAGCTAGCTACTCAATCTATCAATATCACAGGCCGGCTAATTCATCTTGCTATATTACAAAACCTGTAATGAAGTAGGGGGCAGTCTATAAAATTTTATTATTACACACTTACCTAGTAGTAGTTACATTGTCGGTCGGTACCTGTTGGCACTCTAAATGGGTGTAGCTTGATGGCAAGGAAGATGTAACCCTAAAAAAAACAGCACTACGGTTCAAATATGAAGACTCAAAAAAATTGTCACAATATCCAGGAATCAATCGAGCGCATGGAATTATTATTTTTTTTCTTGCCTACACCACTAGGCCACCTGTGTATTGCATCAGGTGCCAGTGTCATCGGTACGATTCGTGAATTGACCAACACGGCATTGCAGTGTCTACATATCAAGACCCCTAAGCTACAGCGCTATGCTCGCTAAAGGATCTATAATGAGAGTGTACTCCCTCCGTACCCTTGACTGGCCATATCCCTGATCATTTCTTTCATGATTTTGAAATGCTCAATAATTCCATTTTCCTGATGGATATGCCTTACTTTATACAAAGCTCCATGGGCGATTGTTCAAGGAATTGGCTTTGCGCGCAAGTCAAAGGGATTTTGTTTACTGTGTACGTTTTCTAAACGAGCATGTATTGTCTTCAAGTCGTCCAGTGCAATGCTCATTTTACCAGCATTATCCTTCTCATGATTGTCGTCCTATGTCTTTTGACATCTGCCTTTATTGCGAGCGCTTTATGTGTAGATTACTAAATGTTGGCTGATGGTTCCCCAGCCATGTGCCAGCTACCCCAGGTCAAGCTCACCTCTGTCAATAACAAGGAGTGAGCTTCTAGCTGCTGGAACAACGCAAGTAAACTGGCATGACAACTACACCGAGGCAGAGGTCTCTCTCCCTAGAAAGAAGGGGTAGTATTTCTCGTTCGACAAGCACGGGTGCTAACGTGGTGATGTGGTTGGTAGCAGACGATTCGACAAGCAAATACACTAGTATTGTTCGGACATCACGTCCGGCAGGAAACAGCCGACCTATAATGACCAAAGGTAAGCATGCTCTCGTGATAGCTACATCGAGACAGAGTTTTCTTGTTTCGGGGAGAAGAGATAATCCTTTTTCGACGAGCATAGAGGTTGAGGTGTTGGTGATGCGGAGGATAGAACAAGGCAGAATATACCACCAATATCGGGGATCATTTGCAGAAACTGTTAACCTTACTTACCAGAGGCAAAGTAAGTTCCTAGGGAAATGATATTCGAGAAGACCATGTTTCAGTCTCGAGAATATGGTAAGTCCTTTCGTTCGACGGATCCCAAAGTTGGCATGGCCAGAATGTGTTTGCTCCGAGAACCTAAACAGTCAGAAGGGGGTACCCAAGGCATTGATACCATTCACAGACTATTTCAGGCAGAAGCAACCAATGTGCACCTGGTAGAGACATCCTGGTTCGTCTCTATAGAGTCGACATCCACTCCATGAAAACGCCGGGGGTCGCATCTGCACGGCCGCTGCATCATCTCCGCTACTATCAGTGCAAGATGTTGTCAGTCCTTGACCACAAATAGTAATCCCCGCTGTCTGTTGAATCTCAAGTGAAACATACCTCGCAGCCTAGCAGCAAAATTGGAAACCCGATGATAGCCATGAGGCATGATATCTTATGGTGATGGATCCATCAGAAACGCAGATCCCTAGTCCAAAACTTGAAGATTGGCACCAAAAGGAGGCTTCTCTTGTTCAAAATTTTCTCATCCCGAGGAGCAAAAATTTTCCAATCTGCAAGAAAAATCCCCATTTTAGTGAGTCAGAAGGTTGAGCAAGCAAAGAAATCCTTACGCAAGGCAGCCGTCTGCTGCATCCAAGGTGGTCAAGAAAGTGACCCGGAAAATGGTCCCTCCGGCGAATCAAAGTCCTCTCCCGGCCACTCCTTCCGAAAATCTTGATATAGATACACTCCTTCAAGTCAGCCCAAGTTCCGGCGGCCGAATCCGCGCGTGGAAAGTAAAAGCCGATCACCAAGGCTTCCTCGGCAATGGTTCGCCGGAATCATCCCATGGTGGCTCCTCGGCAGAGAATACGGAAGAAGAGCTGCAAGAGAACTCGTGCAGCATTTCTGCCTTGAAGCTGGTCAGTCGACGTCTCGCTAGCTCGGTCTGATGTTTCCAGTATCATTATGTGATTGTACTGACTAAACATAGATGTCTCAGTCAGCGGAAGCTCTTCCACAACACCGAAACCGATCCATGATACATAACCGAAAAGCTGCGCAACTGCTAGATTCGGAATATGCTTCCCGGCACCTTCGTACGCAGACCCAATAAGCTTTCGGAAAGCTAGCCTTATACAGTTCTCCTCACGATCCCTGCCTGTCTCTCTCCTCGCCCGGAATTCAACGAGCCATTGACAATGGAGACAATGCTACCCTGATCTTAGCCAAGCCTCTGAGAGCCTCATTATCCAGATTGCAGCCTTCTAGCCAGGGGTTTGCTGACAGGGTTTGCTGACAAGGTCACCAGTTGCCGGCATACAACCTCCTAGCATCCAGGCGAATGCAAAACAAAGACGCCGTGACTTTTTGAGCATTCAGACCATGTCGTAGTAGTTGCTGCTAAGCTACTCCAGAAAGCCAAGGCATAAAACGAGATCGGTCAACTTATTGCCCATATGGTAACTTATTGCCTATGTGGTCGACTGGTCGACCGCCTACCACGACAGGGGTCACCAATAGCCGGCCGGTTCTTTTCTGAATACTCCGTACTAGCGGTTACTATAACCGAATGCCATCCATTATGGCCCATCTACCATCAATTTGCCTCCAAAGGCGCCCTCACAGACGGCGGCCATAAACCTACCACAACATGGAAATCCATTGTCCATCTCCAAGCCGTTCCAATACACCCCCCAGACAGAACCAATTTTTTTCTACTCTCACCCCTTCTTAAGAGGAGGAAAGAAAAAAAAGGTGGACCCCAGTCGAACCAAACAAGTCTTGTTGCTGATGGTCCGCCCACTAAGCTGGCGAAGCTCCGTGTTCCTTGCACATGGTAAGCATTCGCTGTGAGTAAGATCACTAAAACAGGGTCACCGGCATGGAGTCATGTGTAGCCTAAAGATTTAGGGACAAAAGGTGAATGGCCATTCAAAAGAGTCGACGCCGCCTAAAATGGTTGCCTTGCCATTACAGTACACACAAAACTGTGTTACTCATGCAAGGCAACGAACTACCGTTCTGTCAATTGTGCCTAGGAGGGCGCCTTGTGATTCAACGCATGCAGGGAAGTGAAACGTGATTATACAAGTGTACTATTTTAGTGCAAACTTTGCCAAGAGATCGAGTTCCAATAGAAATGAGTGATTGCTTTTTTGCTCTCGAGAGTCTAGCCGCCAATCTAAATGTTCTAAAAGTGGTGATTCTAATGCTGACAATACAAAGATGCCTTCCAAAAAATTCCAACGCACGCTTAGCCGAATATGCTAGAAATCCCAAACTCCTCTCATGCTTTGTAGTTGTGGAATGTGAATTCCGTCGAATGTTCGTCTAAATGCCAATCTAAGTGCGGATAAAGTGTTATAGTACAGAAACGTGTCTGTCAGTTGAGGTCTCATAGAGAGCCGTAGGGAATTGGTTGTCAACATTAGGTCATGGAGTATTCGCAGTTGTCGCAGCGCCAGGACTGGCACATGGGGCAAGCCTCGTTGATCTGGTAGCTGTACCAGCCGCCAGAGCACCTGCACTAGAAATTTGTTAGTCCAAAGGTAAAGGAGAGATAGATAGAGAGAAATTGTTGGACGTACGCATCGCCAGAATTTGGGCCTCGCCGACGGAACACAGGTCGAGGCTGGTCGAGACGAGGAGGCATACGAGCTTCGTGCCGAGCTCCTCTTCCGGCTTCCGGAATGGTAGTCCGACTCGACGCTAGGGAGAAGTCAGTGTTGGTTCGAACACGTTGGGGAGATGGGGGCAAACTCATACTATTGACCTTGAGGCATGGTGATGAAAATTTGCTTGTCAAGAAAAGAACTGTAGACGAATTGGATAGATGTAGAGATATCAAAGCGTTGCTTTTGAGTCGTGTGTGAGTATATAGATGGTTGAATTGAATAGAGATGCTCCGTTTCGCAAATACACCCTTGGCGATAGCAGCTTAGTCCAATATATACTCCTGAGCACTCCTCCCACCTCCCACCTCCCACCTTCCATGACGCGGGTGCCAAATTTGCATCATGCCAAAGAACAAGCCAAACACACGATTCGCTTGACTCACAAGTCCTACAGCGAATGAGCGGATTGGCCCTGGATCAAGGTGTGCCTAAGGTAAGGAAACTGCCTGCCATTGAAGGCTTGCCGAAGGCTACCATCAGCATTGCTTCAAGTCGTGACCAACGGAGACGAAACAGCCCCGATTTTTCACAACGGCCACATTGTCTAGCCCAGAGAGTTATGACGTGCATATGGCCGTTTCAAGGCCAGAGTCAGACAAGGTGGGTGACCCGCCGATAGGGCGAAACATGAAGGCCTGCGAGGCATAGAACAAGGCCGGTGCGCCGCTTCAGGCAAACATTCCTACCAGCTTCCACAGAGCTTCGGTGCTATGCCTGATGGGATGTCAGCAGACCGAGCGCTGCTGCGCGCTAATAACCGCTGCGAACTGCTTCTTGTTCGTTCGCCCGCTCAGCGAGGCCTCACCTCACACCCGGGGAGTCGGTCGGCGCCCCACTGCTCCTCCCACCGGCCCAGAAACCTCGATAGTACTCCCCATCCTCCGGAGGCCATCCCCGGCAAACGTCGCAAGACGAGCTTCGGCAGGCAGCCGGGACGAGCGTCGGCTACGGACATTGGCTGAGGCGGGTTATTGGGCTCTGTCACAAGGTCTCGTATCTTGATCCCACAATAGGCGACGGCCTTTGGGAAATGAATTCGCGCCAATCTGTCCAGCGAAACCCCCTGTACTCCGTAGACCGGTCCATGTTAGCGCGCATGTTACTCCGTTTTGAGCCGCAACACTCTGCTTGTAGCAAAAAAGGTAAAAAAAAAAAAAAGGGTCAAGGCAGTTGAGGTTGAAGCAACAAGGGGGGGCTTAGCATCAACCTCTAGACATCCACGCACCGTAAGAAGGAAGGGGGAAAACAAGTTCCGTCACGAGTTTTCATTGCCAGGCGGGCATGGCAGTGCATCCCAAATATCGAAACCCAGAACCGGGCCAGGCTTCCAAGAGGCAGCAGCTCCAGCAAGCGGGATAAGCCAAGAGTGGAGACCCGGAGGCGGCCGCCCCCCGTGGATTCTGAGGCCTAAGCGGCGCTATCATGCCTCTAGCCTCATCTTGTTCCCCTGCAAGTCCTAGCAAGTCGAGTCGAGGAAGCAGAGTCGATGGACAAGGCAGATCGCGGCAATAGTGTCGTTGTTAGTTGGGGATTTGACGTAGGGCTGGCGAACTCCAGACGGAATCAGGCCTAGGGCATCACGTGTGGGCGCCTGCCGAATCGAGCCTGGCTGCATTCCAAGCGAGCAGCAATTTGTTTATTGTTTACTTGACGTCATGACAGGTATGATGTCGTAGAAGTTGCAAAAGCAGGGAGGGAGAGAGAGAAGAGAGAGAAGAGGAAGAAGGTAACATCGTGAGTCTAATAAAAATCCATTGCAATTCTGGGGACGGCGCCGTCTGCAACTCTCCCTCATCAACATCTTTCTCCCTTCTGAGGCTGAAAGAATCGCCATCTCGCCCTCCAATATCTGCGCTGTGGCTCTGCGCCTCGCCCTCAAAACCCAAAAAGTTGAGGCTGCAAGGACTATTGAATGCCAAGAACTTTTTTTTTTTTCTAATTTCTTGTGAAAAGTAGTCAGTCAGGCTAAGCTCGCCCTCTCGCCTATCGAAGGATTCAAGTCTCGGTCCGGCCATAACCAAACGCAGTTACCGAGCGAACAGAGGCGCTGCAGCCCCAAAACACCATGGCTCGGTCCAGCCTCTCCCTCAGCTACTACGCCTTTACGGCGCTTCACTTTGCCTGCTTTGCGCTTGCAATCACCGTCTGTGGCCTCTATGGCGCGGACCTGCAGCAGGCGAAAAAGTTTGACAATTACACAAAGTCCAAATGGGTAAGAATGCTTGCCTTGGTGTTGTTGTGTTGCACAGAGGGAGTTGATGGGGGGGAATACAAGTGCACAACTGCTGCGCGAATGTGCCCAACAAGAGCCCCAACCACCGTCGCCATCTCTCCTAAGAATAGAAATCAAGTAAAGTGGGAGAGGATGGGAGGAGAGAGGAAAAGTACAGAAGACAAAAGACCTGCGGCTGACACCATTTCTTACCACAGATCTATGCCGTTGTGGTCGGCGCCTTGACGGCTGCTACGTGCGCTCTCTACTTTATACCCTTCATCATCGAAGCTGGCAGCATATTCGTCGCCTCCTGGGATGCCATCCTGTTTGTCCTATGGATCGCTCTTTTCGGTGTCTTTGGCAAGGTACGTTTGACTTTGAGGAAGCGTTGCACAAAGCAATCAGCAGAGACGAGAGGGGGGGTTGGGAGGAGGCTGGGAGGCTGGGATGCAACACGACTATTGCTGCTATTCATGGCCGCAGCGGTTAACGTCCGATACTGACATGTCAACTCGCACAGCTGTACATCCACGAAAACGCCCATGGCAGCGGGGATATTGAACGCATGAAGCACGCCGTGTGGGTAGACTTGACCAGCGCACTGCTCTGGCTGATTGCGACCATTGCCACATTCGCCTACTGGTGGAAGCAGAGAAATGCTCGCACTCGCTTTACCGGACGTGCCAAAGTCTAGAGCTTTCAATCACTCACTTTTCGTTTTCTTCCGGCAAGCGAGAGAAGACACACACTCACACCAAAAAAGAAAAAAAAAATATGTGATGGATCCGACGCTGTTAAGCGAGCAGAGATGAGTAGTGGTTACCCTGCTTATCCATCCACATTAGGGATGAGAGGCGCTCATCTGCGGTAATTTGGCCGTTCAATGAGATATCTGATATTTGGAATGGTGCGGGCAAAATGAAGAGGATGTGGCAATAATGATGATATGATACCCCTCTGGTTCGTTACAAGTAGCAGGACGTGGGGACATGGGTGATTTGCTACTTTGGCCCCATTCATTCGCTTGCTCCATGGCATGTGGGAGGACATGCAACATGGTTGGACACAAGGGCTCGTAGATAGGTTTCTTTTTGTTTCGTCCGCAGGCAATCAACCAGTTTCCCTAAGCTCTGGGTCTCAAGCAATGCCTAATATGTATTCCGTATGTGTGTTCCACGATATACCCCCATACTGTGCTCCATAACGGCTGGTTGGTGTGGAGAGACGTATGTAGGTATCCATGACTTGGGTGCACGCGATGGGATGTGAACGTGGACACACGATATGCCGCCAAGAGCCAAGCCGGCAAGATACGATGCCAGACTCGGGCTCTCTTTGGCCCAGCCCTCTGTTTGCCCACGGGCGTGGTTGCCGAGAGGCGAATCTGATTTGCTCCTCGTCTCAACTCATCTCCGGGTTTTCCCCAGACGATAAGGGGGGAGGGGGGGGGTCACACTCTTTCACCTTCTGAAGCAGCACGAGATCCGGCAGTGGTGTTGCAGCCAAAGTGGTGCCCGACGATATCCCTCAGATTAGCATTGCATGTATGCAAGCCGGCCACATAGCTAGCAGTAGCCCAAGGAGATGTACCCAACGAACAAGACAGAGCAGGGAGCAGGGGAGAAGCAGGGGAGAAGCAGATCGGAGCAAAATAGAGAGACAGAGAGAGAGAGGCGTTCTTCGGGGGAAATGCTCCTAACGGCTTTTCCTTTCGGGTGTGAAGCAGCCGCTGATCGGCAACGACCAACGCTATTGGCGGATGTAATGGAAGAAGAAGAGAAGGAAAATGGTGCGGAAAAAGGGACTTCGGGTATAACGTATTGGTGGTAGTGTGACGTCAAGCTCCCCCAAGAACCTAAAGATATACAGACGAAAAGTTGCCCAGTCAAGCCAGTCTCTTCACCACCTTGTCTAGTCCCCTTTTTTTTCCCTCTGCATCCAAAACTCGCCTCTTCTTGATCGAGGCCTTCTCCGACTCTTGCTAGGCTGCTACTCTGCGTTGGGCCCATACAGTTGAATTGAATGCATCTTCTTCTCCCTACCACGATCGAGGCCGAAATCTCACAGGGTCCGCCGGCATATTCCTCCCATGTGGGGTGACGTGGTAGGCGTCACTGGTGCAGCCGCTAGCATTTTCGTTTTCGACCTATTTCATTAACCTTGGCGTAGGGGACTTTTTGGTGCTTTGGGCCTCGCCAAAAACCCATGTTCGCATTCGTTTTCTTTTTGACAAGGACTGCGGAGCCCAGATGTCTTGTCCTGAACTTGTATATTTTACATGTTAGTCCAAGCGCGTGGCGCAAACAATGAGTAACAGGCACACGGCATGTGGTACTACAGGCAAAGGCTTAGGTTGAGCTCAACAACAACCCCAGCATCTCATGTCAACCAAGAGGAACAGGTGGTACTATTGTTGACAAAAGGCGTGGGAATAAAGACAGAGCGCAAAATCATCCACTACCAGATCAGGGACTCCAAAGAAGTGATGAATAGCGGTCATGGCATGATGCAGAAGCTCACCGGCCGCGGGCTAGACTAGCAAAACCCCTGCCACATTATAGCGTAGGTCCGAAGAGGGAGCGAGCTGCCAAAGGCGCATCTCTGGGCCATTTTCTGTCAGCGGGCTGTGATAGGTGTGCATCCGGTCTTTGTCACACCACCCATGGGGAGAGACGACACCAAGGTCAGTAATATTCCTTCTTTTTCGTATGTGTGTGTCACCCTCCATTGTCGCTCTATGGTGGCATTAGTAGAATATGGCAAGGATGGGCATGGCCAAGAATGACTACCCACAAAAATAGAAAGAAAGGAAGAAAAAAAAGAGAGAAATGAATTTTGTGTTTTATGTTTGAGACATGGGTCTTGTCGCTATCCATCAATCCTCGTTTTCTTTTTGTAGCAATGTCTCGCCCATCTTTGTTACTGATCTACCGAGTCTCTCAACTTGCGTGTGTGCAAGCATGTCTCATGGGATGAATGGGATCCACAGCTGATCGATGACTGAGAAGCTCGCATGTGCTCCGTACCAAGCACGCCACCTCTGACACTCCCCATTGATCTGAGCCGATGCTCCAAAAAAGCTCAAGAGAGGGAGAGGGAGAGAGGGAGAGAGAAAGAAATGAGAAAGATTGAGAGGCGAATGGCAAATCCCTGGCCACGGCTGGGAGCCTGCATCAATGGGCGGTCTTGGCATCATCACCGCCAGCTGAATGGCCGCAGCGCCGTCAAAGGTCCGGCCGGGCTCGGCAAGGCTCTGAGTGGGAAACACCTGCATTGTGCCGCGCTGTACGCCGTAATTTTGCATGTAACCAGCACCGTGCTGCATGATATTTTGTCGTTGCAGAGCATGCGGTCGTGTCGCCACTAGCAACCGACCACGAGATGAGATTCAAGTCAACTTTCGATACGACGCGTGGGGAGCGTGGAGCAAAGAGGGGACCTGTGGTGTATGCGTGCGTGTTGTATGGGAAGACGGGGGGGAAGCCCAATGATGTCCAGACTCGGCCTCATTTGTCACGAGGACCATTGGAAAAGTGGATGGATGAACGTGTTCAAAAAGCTGAGGCAAGATGGGAGGGACAAAGGCAGAGCCTGGAGCCACTTTTGCTCTATCATTCCCCCCGTGCTCTGCAGAGAGACGGGCAGACGGGAGGTAGAGCCGTGTGTGTAATGCATTCAGATGATGTATGTAGTAAGCTGATATCTGCACTCCATAACTCTGTGCTCTGTACGGAGTACGCCTGTAGTAATATCAAATCAATCAGTCGGAAAAGCCAGCCAGTCAACCACTTGGTCAACGGCCACTAATGTTCCCACAGAGCAAACGCCTCTGGCATTGGACAAGAGTGCCGGGCACGGAGAGGCACGGAGAAGAGGTGAGGCAAGGTACAGTGCTGCCCACGAAAAATGGCCTCATCGGTTTCGTACTCCGTGCATCCTCGCATCTCATTGCTTTCCCTCCCC